>JAWWEQ010049089.1:0-14267 GCA_035583055.1 Torymus tubicola
AAAAATAGAAAATTATCATAATTTAGTAGTTAATAATCTTTGATGAACACATCTGTATAAAACTTTGCAATTCTTGGAGGATTTCTAATTTTTCTATCTGCAACAATGCCAAAATAATGCAATTGAAAACATTTCTATTGAATCATAAAATTATTTAGGGATTCACACACATTCCATCTATACCGTCCACTATACATTGCCATAAAAACTTTACGTGTGTGCACAGAAATTTAAGTTTACAATAAGAGAAATATGATGAATTATGTACAAAACATTAATTTTACTGTATTTTTTCATGACAACTGCGGCTTGTTTGTAAAAAAATCGATGAAACATGAAATTTAATATAAAGCGTACCGTCTTTGATACAGAGACAGATTTTTCTAGGTATAATAAAAGTATACACGGCAGAAGGATTCAACGTGTAGGAACGGACAATGCTTATGATGAATTGTTTTTCGAAATGCGCGCGTGCTGATTTGTCGTATATGTATATTAGGCACACGTTTTTCGCTGTTACGGACCTCGCCATGTGTTGAGTATGTATATATCAAGCAACAGGTGTATGCATAGTGTGAGCTGTAATTTAATATAATATCACATATAACAAGATATTATACATTTGTATTATAATTAAAAGGGGAGTAACAAAATATAAGGAAAGGGAGAGTGAGTGATTAGGTTTTAAATAATAAGACATGAACTCGCGGTAAAGAAGATGCAACTTGCTTCGTCATAAAAACCCTCACGGATTATCTAGGCCACAAAGCGGCTTCACGCCGAGTCCACTGTGGAAGCCCGACTTCAGCCCAATCGGGGGAGCGCGGGTGGTCCACGACCGTGCAGACGACGCGCCCGACGTTTCGGGAGCCGACGCCGCTGCCCCTGGGCAACCGCGCTAGTTGCCGCTTGGTACGCTCCCCTGGAACTGGTCACGGCGGGAACTCCCAGCCGTGAACCCAAATTCCCCATAAGCCCTACCTAACACCTCGAGGAACACACACTCACACTTCCGCCTATGATTGCAATCAACACGCACGATTAATACGCAGGTATTCGCGACGAACTACAACTAGAACGCAACTTAAACTCGCTTGACCAACGGCCACGTGCCGTGTCGGCTCGATGATTCAGCCGACAAGGTCCCCGACACCCAGGAATCGACGTGTTGGCCGCAAAGTCGTTGTTGGTAGACGCGCACTACCACCAGAGTACATGCTCACTTCTCGAAAACCCAGAACTAACTAACTGAACTTCTCTACGTTCTATCGAACTCTCCGTGAAAGTGGTAAAAACTAACCTTTTCCCAAGAGTGCTTTTTATGGTCATAAAGGCTGGTACTTCCCTAGATTCGGTCTGGTAGCCCGACGGCTCGCAGGTATGAGTAGGCCCGAGCGCGTCGGTCGCCCGAAGAGAGGGTCCGAATAGAGGCGCACGCGCGATGATTGAGGGATTCCCGGTTGTTAACGGGTGTTTCCCATGCCTAAATCGCCTGATGCATCAACTCGATGCCTCGCACGGAAAATATCGACAAGATTGATCGAAACGAACGAAACAAGCGGAAAACGCGCGAAGAAATTGACTTTTAAGTGCGCAAATTTGAACTCTCTCTCTCTCTCTCTGTTAACATCTCGCCATGTCGAAAGATAGAGAGAGTGAGACAAAAATTATAGCGCGCACAGTGATTGGCTCTCACGATATTTCGATTAGCCCCACCGCTGCGCTGCTGATGAGGCGCTGGAGTAGGGATAGGTGACTGAATTTTTGGTCTGAAAATTTGACCGACGTAGAGCCCAAGTAGCGGTATGTTCACAAACTCACCGTCCCATAAGAAGTTATCACTTCAAAAATTTCAAAATTTCAGAGTAAGCTACCATTGAGGGGTATATAACAAGTAACTTCCACTTTATTTCATCCAGATTCATCAAGCGGTCTCCAAAAAAAAACAACGCAGAAGTCCAAAATATTAAGTTTTGAGAAATAAGCCATAAATGAAAAATTTTATAAACTTTAACGTTTAAGCTATTTCTGAACTGCTACATTTTTTCTACTTCCTGAAACGTAAAAAATATATATTATTAAACAATATTGTGAAGTAAACTGTAATAATATTACAAGAAAAGGTATGATTTACCATTGTTTTGTATTAACACGTACGAATCCTCAAGCTGTGAACAGTACAAGCAGTTATAATTTCAATCAAAAACTGTGAGACTTGTTTAGAAGGTTCAATATCTGTAAAGAATAAGTTATGTTAAACCAATTGTCACAATAAGACATGCTGCTATGATAAAAATATCGAAAAATCATAAAAAACATATATTTATATACAGAGGAAACAGTAATTAAAAAATCTAATTTAATGTTATAAAAGAAAATCAAGAAAGAAATAGGAATTAAAAACAGCATGGGATATATGAAACAATGTTTTGCATAATACAAGAAAAATTTAATAATGCTCTTTATTTATGAAAGAACGCTTAACTGGGAAGAAAGTAATGAATAAACAAACTTACTACTCAAGAGCTATTGCAGCTTGACAAAGAGCTACAGCTACAGCTCTTTACCACTTGAATGATTTTCAAATCCCATGATGAGCCTCACTCAATCATTGTCTAGGTGCCATCTAACAATGATTACTACTGTAAATCTGGAAAAAAAATTTCAAAAAGTATCTATCTTTGTACTAATTCCATACTTATTTAGTTAATTTCCACTTATCTAATATATCCAGGTAATTGAATTTTTGGCTCAGACATCGTACAACTTTACTTGAGTGAATATCATTTTTGTGAATAAACAACAAAACTAACCTTAAGCACACTCGCAAGAAAAGCACACGTGGACGTACTGAGCAGCCGACACTGTCAGCTGACTTCTCAGTTCTCAGGCAGCGATCACGGCGCATGGCAATGTTTCGTGGCGCCTTGAAGGATGAAGCGGCGTCTTCCACACTTTCTTACCAGATGAGCTCGCAATTTAAGTTCGTGGATTGCATTTAAAATTTTTGAATGTGTTTAGATTATGTATGCATGTATAAAATATATAAATATTAAATTCGTTAACGTATTTTCTCAATTTAATGTGTAGCCAAAACGCTTTCTTTCGTAATATTTTTTCGTTAAAATCTCAATTAATAAATTAATAAATATTAATTGATTAAACAATTATTTATGTAATTTAAAATTAACATTCCAAAATATTACTTTTTTTTCTTTAAGATTAAAATCAGTTGTAAATTGGTTATTTATATAGGTTATATTTGCGTGATGAAACCCAAATCAGTCAAAACTAGTGGCACGTTTCTATAGAAGTTTATTCACATTTTTGTTTGTATTTTCGGAAATTTTTCAAATACGTCTCTCTAACTTTTTTTACAATTGGAGAATAATATGTACAATCGAAAAGTCAAAGAAAAAAATGTTGATTTTTTCTAAATTTATAAGACCGTCTTAATTTACTAACTTACTAACTACGTATATTAATGATTGGCTAACTAAATCCATACATGTAATAGAATTTAGAAATATAACAATATAACACAATTTAGAATGTAGAATATAGAATATAGAATGTAGTTGGATATTTATATTTCCTGGAATGCTTTTGTTGTAAACTCCATATGTCGTATATACCGATTTATCAATGTTCAAAGAAAGCCAAATGGAGATTTTTTCTAATTCAATGTTAAGGTTTGCTTCCACTTCACTCCAGCTATTGCCAGTCGCTATTACAGGCATACTTTTGTCAGGCATCATTTACATATAGTATGAAAAGTCATGGTCCCAAAATTGTTCCTTGCGGGACTCCAGTGGCTACGACCTTGTATTCGCTCTTATAATAATTTATTTAAACTCTTTATTGCCTATTATTGAGGTAACTTGCCATCAGTATATGTACATTACCCCTTATTCCGTAATTATACAGTTTTTTTAGTAGTATTCTATGATCTACGGTGTCAAATGCTTTCGCAAGATCTAAATATGCGATTGCAATGGGAGGCTTTTATCTAGTCTACTGTATAATGTGCTCGTTAAACCATTTAAGGAATCATTCGTGCTTTTATGTTTTAAGAATCCGAACTGATTTTTGCATATTGTTACATTCTTCAATAAAGTTGAGAATTCTAATATGAATTATTTTCTCGAAAATTTTGGCAATATTTGATGTTAATGAAATCGGTCTATAGTTGAATGCTAGATTTTTGCTGGTTGCCTTGTGTATAAGAATTATTCCAGATTTTTTAAGCGCGCCTGGCCAAACTATTTTTTGCACACTTAGATTAAATATATGAACTAGTGGTACCGCGATATAGTGTGATACCGTCTTTATAATTTTAGCATTTAAATTATCGACTCAACCATTTTTTAATTTTAAATTGTGAATGATGTTAGTTATTTCATGGTGATTTGTTGGTACTAAGAATATAGTTTTGTTATTTACTTTTGGATTATCAACAATATTATTATTTGGTTTCTGGATTTTTTTACTCAATTCACTTCCAATATCACAAAACTCTTTTCTGCGTGTTTTTACCCACTTTCTCGTTTATTATTTTCCATAAGTTTCTTAAATTGTTACGATTTTGCTTAATTTGATCTCTATCATAAATTAGCTCGCATTGTATATAACTTTGGTATCTTGACATAATCTTTGTACTCCTTCTTAGCTCCCTCGCTGTTTGGTTTTGATTTCCATATTTTGTACAAAAATTCTTTTCTGTCGCAGGATACCATAATCGCTTTTCTGATCCATTTATTTCTGGGCTTAATATTTCTTTGGTTTTTCCTATTATTAATATAATAAGTTGCTAGATTGACACAATACCTTAACTTATTAATTAGTTTATTAGTGACAACGTTTGGATCAGACATTGACAATATTTCATTCCAATCTACTTTTCTTGCTATATTGTATAATTTTCTATACTTTACTGCCATTTTAGATTCTTTGATTTTGTTACTTTTTAATTTATTAATAGTTATGAAAAGAGAATAGTGGTCAGTGATCGAGTCAATTAGTTTGATTTCAATATTAATCTACTACGTCTTAATATAGTTAGTCAAGAATATCTGAATAAATTTTTAGAAAACGGTTATATTCCTCGCTTACAGTGTATAACCAGACCGTCTGATAACTACAATGGTACAAACATTGACAATATATTCATAATAGATGACACAATTAATACTAGTACTAAGACGTAGTAGATTAATATTGAAGTCACCCAAAATTAGATGGTTTTGGTGTTTCTTTTATTTATTAGATAATCTTGTAAATTATTAATAAATTCAGCTGTTAGTAGATCATGAGATCTGTATAAAGCTGATACTTCAAGTTTTTTATTACTACTCATTGTTATGCAAGAATTTATAATTTTAAGCCTACCTATATCTATAACCTTAGTATCTTCTGTTATAGTGTCTTCAATATACATTACTACTCCGTCTGATCTATTTAACTTGCCATGATTATAATACATTTTATAATCTTTTATGGTAAAATAGTTACGGCTTTCTAGAATCCAAGTTCCCACGCATACAATAATAGATGGCTTAATCTCAAGACTCTCAATAAATATTTGTAATTTATTAAAATTAGCATTCAAACTTCTAATGTTTAGATATAAAATATATTCTTTTTTACTTTTGATATATTTATTGAGAGCAAAGAGATTATTGAAAGTTCTTTATATATTTTCAGATAGAAAATTATCTACGATTTCGATACTGTGCTCTATTACTTATCTCGTTGTTTGTTTAACTTTGCAGGTGATGATGATGTTGAACTTTCTTTGGTAGATGATTGTTTTGATAAGACATCTTCGAAATGAAGGATATATAGGCTATTCACTTAATCGGTGTTACAAAGTTGAATTTTTGTTTATAGATATCTATTACTATTACAAAGCTATCTGCCAAATTTCAAATCGATTCATGGGTTTTTTAAAAAGTTATATCGATTTAAAATTAACATGTATTCTTATGGCAATTAGTCTTTCAACGAAGAAAACTTCACTTCGATTGAAAAAATAATGTAGAAAAATCGGTGATACACCTTTTTGAAAAAGTAATATAAACTCGTTAGCTTTTTACGAACAAATTTCTATAAAAATAATCATAGTTCATGGGATATTAAGAAAGTTATTAAAGAAAATGTAACAAAAAGTTACGTAGGTAATCGGTAAGAGGATAGAAATGTGGCAACACTGTCGTTACCATGGCAATGAAAAGATATATATGTCATATAAGTATTCAACCTAAAACGGTGAAATTCTCTCGTTCTCTGTTATCTACATATATCACTATTCCCTTCCGCGAATAATACAAAAATTACTGTACTCGATATGCAATAATGAATATAGTTTAACGTCAAAATAGTGTTTTCCTTTCTTTTGTTTATATGATATCTATTACGAAAAAAAGATGTATCCTTGTATATATACGTCATATAAGTATTCAACCCAAAACGATGCGATTCTCGCGCTTTCCCTTATATATATATATCACTATTCCCTTCCGCGAATAATACAAAAATTGAAATAATAAATTTGGAAATTACCTTTTTCCTTCGACATAGATGTGTTTGACGTAGATGCCTCTTGGTTTTCTTTCCCTTCCGCTTGGCTTTAGTATCCTTTTTCCTTTCCTTTCTGGTTTGTTAGGGAAATTGGGAAAGAAATAAATTCACAAGCTCCTTGTATATTTTGAGATTTATTGCCCAGTAATTTCACAATCGATGGTTTTTCGTAATCTACACTTTTATACAACAACAAAATTTTTTACATACAACCGGAATTTCCACTTATTTGTCTTTTTATTTTATTTCTTCCCGAAAAACTTAAACACTTAGAAATAACTTTTTTTTAAAAGGAAATGTGAATAACGTTATAATAATTTTCCGAACTATTAAAGATTTGCGAAAAATGCGTCGTCAAGTTAAGGAGTAAGTTAAAATCTGTGACACGTGTCAGCGCGTAAAAAATCTTACAGTGACGATGGAGGGGGAGTTCGAGTGGATGTCCACACAAAACCCGAATGAACTCGCCACATTGGATTTTTACGGGCCCCTACCGCCACACAGGGTACTAATTCGATTCGATCTTGCACAAAATCGTAGAGCTCCGGACATAAATATGATATCAAAACCAATCAAGACTTTTTGGAATGTCGATGGAATTTCCAATATAGAAAAAATATGATTTATGTAAGAAAGCAATAATTTGACCTTGAACGTGAAGGTCAAAGACACGAGTTTTAGAGAAAAATTTCTATTGTTTCGTCTGTAGACAGAGTTGTATGGTTTGTTATTAGCATACACTTTACGAATAAGAATACCCCAAAGATTATCTACAGGCTTCATGTCCGGAGAACACCCAGACCACTTCAAAACTAAAATATCATTATCAGAACAACATTTTTTAGTTTCTCGACTTCCATGTATTGACGCATTGCCTTGCTGAAAAATGAGATCTAAATGTTCATTATTGTCCATAAAAGGTAATAAATTATCTTCTAACACACGAATGCACCCTGCTGAATTCATTTTGCAAGATGGAAACGCCAACGGCAAAGTTCCATGAGAACTCAATGCTTCCCATACCATTAAGCTGCCACCACCAAAATTTCTGCGGAAGAAATATTGTGGTTCTTTTCGTAAATCTCTCCAATAAGAGTGGACCCCATCTGGTCCGGCAAGGTTAAATTTTTTTTCATCTAAGAATACCACCTTGAAAATTAAACATTATCACTTTTTGTTGCTACTCAAAAACGTTAATAATTTACCATTTCAAAGTTTTCAATCCTGGTCAATCTAGGAAAATCTACTCTAGTTTCTTTATGTCGTGGCAATAATCTTGAAACTTTGTGCATTTTTTGTAAATTGATAAAAGTAGACCGTTCCAATACTCGATGTATAGATGATCTGGAAATTCTTACTGGTAAACGGCTTTTGATTTTATTCAAACTAATCATGAAATTACTAGCGATGTTAACAAATTGCCTTTTCAAACGTGGCGTAATCTTTCTTTTTCGTCCACCTGTTTTTTTCTACCATAATGTGCAGGATCTTTTAAAAAACTATGAATAATTTTCACAGATCTATCAAGTTTTTGTGATATCTTTCTAATACTTAACCCTAAGACTTGAGTTTTATGTTTGAAACATGTAAAAAAAGTTCTGACTGATTATTAAATTAATTTGCGAAACTTATAACTTGACGCACTGTATAACTTTTACCCTGAAAAGGTTTACTCAAAATACGGTTACATGCTTCAACTGGACTAACATATCGAGATTTTATATAACTACGAATTTCATCGTGATTAATTACCCTATCATTGTCATTTTCTTAGATTATTATATTCGCCGCATCATAATCTTTGTGTACATATTTATATAAATATTTTACTGATTTTACGCTAGATACGACTTCTACGTTAATATGACAATTAAAAATACGCAATATTGCTGGACAATACGGCACGAGAAATCTATTATCTATATCTTGATTTTGTCGTACCATTGTTCGGTTATTATTTCTTCATTTGTAATATGGATAACCGTCTGCTGATAATAAATTTCTTCTCGGAACTCTTTAGGAAAATGTTTTGAACATTTACCATAAACTATACATCTATTATCACATGGACCGTGTATCATATTATTAACTACAATCTTATATAATATTGGATCATTTTCAGGATCAGGAATCTCTGCAGAAATAAATTTGTTAATATTATCAATTGTCAATAATTTAGAATTATAGTTTAAGGTAACTAAAATATGTCCGTGAGGCCATCCCCGTTTTAGAAATTCAACTACATGAACATAAGCTGCTACTTCATCAAAATATTTTTCTATAGTTATGAGTCACAATAAATGTTCTTTTTTAAATGAAATACTCTTGTACAAATATCGAGATAACAGAGGGCTGTTGGCCTGGCGATAAATTCTCTTGGATTTCACGTCAATTAGAATTACTTGTCATAGTAATGAATAAATCAGGCTTTCCTGTAATGAAGTTGATGGTAGTACAATCATTTTACCTACTAGACTGTTCATATCGTTTGCACTATTATTTAAATGATCTATTAAACTTTGATACGATTCGATTCATAATTATCTTTGATTATTCTGAATGCACTCAATTCGATCCTTCTCAACTTTGACATAACTATCTACAATCCATTGTTGAAATAAACTACGACCTAATAAAAATGCATTAAATGTATCAAGTCTCACACATATTCTATATTTAATATAAGCACACCTTGTAACTTGCCGACCCTCTTGTTCGTTATTGTCATCGGTATTACTATTTACCGTTAATCTTCGATTAATATTGTTATTATTTTTTATGCCAACTTAATGTTCCGTGAGGATAAAAAAGTGGATAAACCATGGGTTTAACATTTGGATTCATAAAACTGATGGAACGCAACAATTATGTATTTTTATTACGTATTGTTACATATGGCTCAGAAATATCACCATCTGCTCCAGTAACAAATACAGCAGTCACTTCATTTTCTCTCTGTAAATGGTACTTCTTTCGATCGTAGCCAGGTTTTAAGGAAAATAATAATTGTAATCGGAACCTAGGTGGTACGCTCCATAGTTTTTTTGCCCCTGGGTGTTGAAACACATCAAGTACGTCGTCTAGGTGTTCGAGGTAGCTAATGTCGGAGTCAAGGTAGTCCGCTCCGTGTTGAAACATACCAAGTACGTGGTCTTGTGTTTGAGGTAACCGAAGACGAAGTCTAGGTGGTGCGCTCTACTGCTTTTATTTTTAGAACGCGGTTCGATGAATTCCAACACCTAAAGGCAAAAAACTACATACCGCACCATCTAGACTTCGTTATCGGCTACGTCGAACATTTAGATCACGTACTCGATTGGTTAGGAAATCTAAACACAAAAACCTGCGGTGCTGACTAAGTAAATTTCAGCGGCAGCTTTTTCCTCTCCACAGCTATTGAAATGTATAACAAGTAACTTTAGGCCCATTTAAGAAATTTTCAAATTTCAATTGTGTAACTAAAATCTGAATGTTCAAATTTTTTCTCATTTCTTTAAACGTATCATTAAGAAACACATTCTACAAATAAAATGAAATTTTTGTCGTATAATAATGTTAATAATGTTATGCACTTGCAATGTTTTTATTCACTTTAGCTTTTAAAAAGTTGTAAATCTCACTCAAAATTTTCGTTTCAAAAGTTTAAAGAAGTTACTAAAAAATATTTTTAAAATGTAAAATAAAAGTAATAGTATTAATATTAAACTTTTTACCAAAGTATAAAAGAAGTCGCTGGCTGAAAATATGCGTACATCATGAAAATGTCAAATTTATGCTAGATGCAATTAATTTGAAACATTTGACAAAGGATAGTGATTCACCTTTAGAAAATTATAAAGATTGTATAAATAAAATTGTTTGTAGTCAACCATCGGATAAATGTTTCTTCGGTGACTGTTTGGATTGCGTAGCTAATTTTTCAAATCTTCAAGAAATTATGATGAAAAGTTTTAAAACTCATAGCATTCAAGAAATTAAATATGAATCATGGAACCAACGGATCGCTGCTCAATAATCTTTGAAACGATAAAAGTTTCTAGCTTTCTTGAAATATTTAAAGACAAATTGATTAAATTAAAAACGCACGATTTTTTTGCTAAACAACAAGCACTGTTTATCACAAATTTAAAAGAAAATCTTGAAGATGGAGAGATAGTAATTAGTTATGATTTTGCTGAAAATTACGCTTTTGTTGTTCAAAATTCAGCTCAATCGTTTCATTGGAATAATAATCAAGCCACTATATTTACAATTATAGTGTATTATAGAGAAAACGATGATCTCAAACACGAAAGTGTAGCTATTATTTCTGACAATTTAAATCATGATACCGTTTCCGTATATAAATAACAAAAAATTATTCTAAACTATTTGAAAGATCATGATCAACTAATAAAAATGTATTATATAACCGATGGTGCAGCACAGCATTTTAAAAATAAAAATAATTTTCAGAATCTTCTTTATCATGAAGAGGATTTTAAAATAAATGCTGAATGGCATTTTTTTGCCACAGCACATGGCAAAAGTGGTTGCCATGGCATAGGTACTAATTTAAAAAGAGGAGCCTGTAGAGCCAGCTTACAGCTTACAGGAGCTCACAAAATCCTTACAGCCTACGATCTTTATATTTGGGCACAAAATTATAGTAAAGAAACAAAGATTTTCTACAA
This sequence comes from Torymus tubicola, assembly GCA_035583055.1. NCBI lineage: Eukaryota > Metazoa > Arthropoda > Insecta > Hymenoptera > Torymidae > Torymus > Torymus tubicola. Next base: position 11,253 of record JAWWEQ010049089.1, read on the forward strand.
TAGCAAAGAAGTTTATGAAAAAAATTCTTTCGAGTTAAAAGTTAGATTTGATAAAGCAAAAGCCATTCCAGGTACTTTGAAATGTGTTCGATTTTGAACCAAAATGAAGTATGTTAAGTTAATTTTTCAATAGACAAAGGGGCGCATAAGCTAATACTATAAGATTGTTGAAAAATGAAACTGTATGAAGAAGTACCTAAAATACTGACGAGCATAACAAAATACGAAGGAACGTCATAGAAAAATCATTAAGAATAAACATTTTTGAATAATACGCAGACGTTTTTAGAAATATACAGTTTTCAATTTTTTTCTACGGGTTAATTAAATACATTTCTGTGAATCTAGTTGAACAAAAAGATTAATTATTATCTATAGAAACCTACAAAAAAATACTGCGGATGTAAGACATCATTAGTTTTAGTATAAACAGGTAATGTGTTGCAATACGTTGAATATTAAAAGATTTGTGGATTTCCCCATTGTCACGGCCAGCCGCCAAGAAAAATTGCAGTCGGAAAAACGGGCTTCGATACTGGAAAAGAGGAATAATAATTTCCTTCATCAATTGAAAATCCCATTTCGGTGGACTTATACGGGTTAGTTCTTAACTCAAGGTCCTGCATGAGTGCCAAACGTAAGCTTTCTAATGGCTCTTGGTGTCCAGTGACAAAGGAGACAATTACTCGCCAATTACGTCTACTGGCGACTATGCAAGGAGCCCCTGCGCTCACGCCGTAAGAGCGTGCAGGTACTTTGACTCGTTGGGCCATTTGGGCAACCTTGGTCCTTGGATCGTCATAAAGGCCTTGGTGCCAAATGACAATGCATGGCATACCCACTCCACTCCTCCAAAGGGAGTGACGAACAACTGTAATGTCGTCCTATATTCCGAAGATAATGTCCTATGACGATTGCCGAAACTCTGAACGAGGGTTGTACAATTGCCTATGATGGAAAAGAAATAGCATTATATGATGGTCCTTGTGAACCAAATAGCGAGCCTTCACGCGCTAGTGCATAGGCCGCAACTGTGCCGGGAGCCCAATAGCTCACGCTAGTAGAGTGTGCAGACCCTAATGCCTCGAGTCATGAGGCCATGGTACGGTGGACTCAAGGACTCGTAAACTTGAATGAATTTACGCGTGCCTGCAAACGAGTACAAATGCCGTGACTTTTATGGATGGATGAGTTCTACTACCATGCAGCAAACAAAGCACTGCCGCCGAATTTGTTGGTAGATAGACTTACAAAGGGCTCCCTAGCTCCATTAAGACGACAGGACTTGGCTTTATTCAAACAGACGTTTGCTTTATCACAACACTACTAACCAATAATATTAAGCTTACTAAAATAACTTCTGGAACTTCAAGCTGACATCAGCAAAAGAAAAACAATTTAGAAAACCAAAACCGCTTGAACGCGTCAGGCTACCCACCCAACGGCTGGCGACCAACCCAAATTGGGGAGACATGCCCTCGGACTGTCGAAGCGCAGGACCAGTACGTCGTGGTGTCACTGGTACATCGGGTTGGGATACAAGCCCCAGACAGACCACTTTCAACGACGGCTATTTCTTTCCTGAATAAAGCAGTGGATACCAGGCATTGACAGGTGGCATGGGTACCTGGATGTCGTCCCATGAGGACGGAAAACGGCGCGTTACTAGAACCGCCGCCACACTACTAACACGCTCCTGGTTTTAAAGAGTTTCGGTATCCGTTTCAGGGGCCTCCGATCGAGGTTAACCGATTTCCGATATACAGTCCTTGAGGCTTACGATGCAATGGCAAGGGCGGAGACCCCTCCCATGTGGGTATAATGAGCCGTAACAGCTCTGTGTGAGGGTGGTAAGTGCCTATAAGGGCGGTCAAACCTCCCCATGATTGAAAAGTGTCTAAAACACACAACGAAACTGTCATGGCCAACCGTACCAACATCGAAAGTAATTTCTAGTCGCGACGCTTTGGGTACATGAACGCGAGATGGCGCGTCGATGCAGAATTGAAGCTGCATAGACGTGATTACTAGCAGACATCCGCGGCTGGCCGCAGTCATTTTGTTTAGAATTAGAATAGCTAGTACATAGTGTAGACACGAAATTTCGCCGCTCCGAGACTTTTATTTTGATAAACCATTGCATATAGAAAAAGTTATTGTTAACAAGCCAAAATGTGAACTTCGTCTTTTTCATGTAAGAGTTACGGCGACAGCCATTGTATCACCTGTCGCACGCAATATACTCAGCCGTTGAGGAATTTTGTTCGTTTCTTGCACTACCGTCACCAACTGTTCGCCCGCAAGCCCGGCCAGCTGATTTGAATTTTTTGTTAAAAAGTGGGGGGGACTATATAATATAGGCAGATATATATCTTTAGATTCATGCAAGTTTTGAATTAATTTTTGCAAATAGGTATTATGAAGGCAAGTATTACATAACGATGATTTATATTTCATAAAGTCTTATTCTATAATAGTGATCAACATAATTCTAATTATTTTTTATGTAATGAAACATGTAATAAAAATTTGTAGTTCTCATTCGTATGTTGCACAGAAAAGTAGGTGTGAACGAATAGGACATGAAAATCATGCGTTAGGAAAAGTTGATTTCCGTTATCCAAAATTTTATTTCGGCTGACTTTTCATCAGATTTAAAAAAAATATGCAATATAGGGCATTCGAGGGAAACGGATATTGATAGGTAATCGCAATACCTACAAGAATCGCTTATGGATCATTTATGATCGGTACAAGTTTGTTCGTGGCCACTTTAAAGGTATTAAAGTTGATCATTACAATGAGTCAAAAAATGGCCAAGAAAAAGCTTACTATTATCACGAGAATGAAATGGCAATAAATAAATTTTACTGAATATTTATGAAAGGAGTGTGCAGCAAACTATTTTTAGTCTCCCTTGTAACAGGGTTGGATTTTATTTAAGGGGGCTAGACACCTTTTATTTCTGAAATAAAGAAAGTCTGAATTAGTATCAAAATATTAAATAAAAATTAT
>JAWWEQ010049090.1:0-14265 GCA_035583055.1 Torymus tubicola
AGATATACTGTATTTACATTTTGAGTTTCCAAATGTACACATTGTATATCTATATATATGGAAGTTTTCTTACAGTGTTTATTTAAAATTAATTTCAAGAAAAATCTTTGGGTGTCTACGTTTAAACGTCCAATTGCATAATTTTTTTTATACGTTTGCGTTTAATACACGTTTTTCTTTGTAAATTTAATTCGTAAAATTGTGGAATATTTACTACAGGGTTGCGAGTCCTAAATTCCCTGAGTCACTAAATTCCTCATTAAGTCCAAAATTCCGACGAGTTTTCGGAATTGACTGCTCTCAATTCCGATATTCCGACGTGTTTTCGAACTTGAGGGCAGTCAATTTCGAAATTCTGATGTGTTTTCGGAATTGAGTGCGATCCAGTCCGAAAACACATCGGAATTTCGGACTTCGGATGCAACAAATCCAAATTCCAAATAATTTTTTTTCTTTTTTTTTGGTGCTATATAGAGATTTTCAAATAGCTGTGTAAAACCATTTAGTGTTTAATACAAATATTCGAAAATGTCGATGAATAGCAATTCAAAAACCGTCTGCTCTGAGAGCGAGACTTGAAATTCGCATTCGAAAATCCGAAATTCCGACATGTTTTCGGACTAGATCGCACTCAATTCCGAAAACACATCGGAATTTCGGAATTGACTGCCCTCAAGTTCCAAAACACGTCGGAATTGAGGAATTGCGGGCAGTCGATTCCGACGGAATTCCGGAATTGAGGACAGTCAATTCCGAAAACACATCGAAATTTCGGAATTAGGATGCGACAAGTGCACAATCTGCAACCCTGATTTACATATAGAATATTTTTAGCGAAATCATCTGTACTATTTAACTTAAACCAAGTAGTTAATGTTATTTGCCAATTATTAAGATATTTAGATTCATTATTTTCTTCAAATATTATGTTTTGTTGATTCTCTAAATGAATTGCTAAACGTTTAACAGTATGACTATGCCAACATAAAGGATATTCTTGTAAACGCCATGAAGCTTCCATCGAGCTCAAATATCTACCATCTATATATTGTGTAATTTCATCATAAACGTCGTTATTTTGATCTTTATTAACTTTATCAACTTTATCAAATTTACAAAAAGCTCTATCACTACCTTTATGTACGTAATCAAAGATGTATTTGATACTTTAACTAGAAGCGCAATATTCAACATTTATATCACACTCATATTTTTGTAATAATAATGTATTGTAAGGAACAACCATCGAATTATTGACCGGGAATATACACAATATATAAATTTACATTTTGAGTTTCCAAATGTACACATTGTATATCTATATATATGGAAGTTTTCTAACAGTGTATTGTAACAGGGATATCCCGCGCGAATAATACTTCAGTATTATTTCTTCATCGCGCGAAGATATATGTTAAGTTGCCGGCTTCGGCCGGACTTACCGTTACCGCCTTTTGCTCCGGCTTCTGCACGCCGAGAAATACGCCCTGCAAACGAGCGCGAGATCCCGAGAAAGAAAGCAAAGTAAATCAGTCTATCTTAATTTATCCTTAAATAGTTTGATCTTTGAGCTTAATCGACGACGTTTCTCGTTTTTAGTTTGATAGTCCTGGACAGCGTCTCCTGGAAGCCGATAGCCTCTGGTGCGGTTATCCGGCGAGATTCAACGGCGGCGATGCTTCTGATATCACTGCACTCGAAAGTCTGTCAGCAGCTAAACTCTTCACACCACAAGAAGTAACGAGAACTTCGCAATCAAACACAATAAAAAGAAAAGCAAAAAGTTTGCGAAGGACCTCTCGCTTGAGCGGGCAGCTTTTCAATAACTAGGCTGCTCTCCTAATTGCCGCGACGCTCTCTCTCTCTCTCTCTCTCTCGCGACATCTCACTCACACTCACATACATTTATTACATCACGCACGCTCCCTTTGAGCAGCAGACGATCGGCGCTACACGCACTCTTTTTCGCGCAACACCCGTACTCGCCTTTGCAGTGTGCCCCACCGTTACAATATATGCTAAAACATTACCGAAAATATGATTTTTTTCTTATATCATCGAGTATAGAGTGAAATTTTGTATAAAATAATCTAACGGTAAGTAATATTAGATGGATAGATCAATTGATTTTAATTGACTTGAATAAATTTTAGCGTCAATTGAGTTTAATTAAAAAATTTACCATAGATATCTTATTGACCGCTAGGCGGCGCTCCAATACTACAACACACCATCAAATTAGAGCAGCCAGATTATATAAGAGCGGAAGACCTGGGGGCGGGCAAAGCCGCCCGCCCACCCCACATCTTTAGACAGAATGGCAAGGGGCGGTGTGCTTCGCGTGAAAATGTCATTCAATTCAATAAAGTCGGTGAACAAAAATGTACATTGAAAAATTTCGTTTGCAAATGAAATCAAAGTAAAATCAATTGACTTTAAGAAACTTTTCTAATGAATTCAATTGATTTGAATGAATTTGTCATTGAATTGAAATTTTTCTATGTACTTTTTTGTTCGCCGACTGTATTGAATTAACTTGAAAGAACATTTTCACAATTAAGATGTACAATCCAAATCAATTAAAAAATTTTCAATGGATTTCAATGTACTTTTTTTAGCAGAGTTGGCTCTGTCGATTACCCAATAAAGCCAATTTTACCATCATTTAATACAACATATCTGGAATAACCCTAGGAATTTAAATCAACTATTTACCTTTGAGACACTTAAGTACCATCATTTAAGTAGCATATAAAAGTGGATTACAGAAAATTAGGAAATTAAAATCGATAAGATATACTGCTCTCTGATATATTTTACTGTTTTGTACATAACTGATATTTTTATAAAATGATAGCGTCATTTGCGTCCTTCAAGACTAATCATGCATCTAATACTCGAGTGTTCTATATCTACGCATCTAAATCTTGGAGAAAAATATTTTCAAATTATGCAAAGTTGATCTTGAAGGATAAAAAAGTCGAATATTATTATATAGGAAAAAAAACTTTATTTTATTTCGTTTGTAAGATATCTAATACATCTTATCTTGGGACAGCCATGGGCACCTTATAATTAAAAAACATAAAAAAAATGTTGAGCGGACCAATAATGAGAGTAGACGGAGATAATTAATAAGATGTGTATTATAAGAGGAATCGGTTGTATATGGGCAAGACACGTCCGCTCGGGATCGTGGTCTACGCAAGACTCGCGCGGCGGGGCTTTTGGTTCAGCCGATACATAGCGCGGTCGTCGGTAATACAGTTACCTATACTACAGACATAAAAAAATTTCGTTAAGTTTCTTTAATTTTCCTTCCAAGTGGTCCTTCGTGAAAATGTTATGTAATGTCATAATAAAATCAGACAAAAATTCTAATAATTTTAAATAAAACAATTTTTCAAACATAAATTCACAATAATACAATACAATACAATAATGAAATTGTCATTGATTTTGAAAAAAATCTCTATACATTTGTTAATTTATATAACTACGTCGTTTCTATGCGCGACACTTCTGTTTTTGTAACCTACCAACCCATTACTCCCACCAACCAAATCACGAATAAAATGATTTCACAACAAATCCATAATTTTTTTAAAATAGGAAAAAGCAAATAAAATTTTCCTCTTTATAGTTTCATTTTTTATTGAAATTTTAGTGTATAATGAATTATGAAACTAATATATCCTCAATTTTTTTGTCTAAATTAAAGCCTCTTTTTTCTTTGCATAAATCTCGACAAAGTTTATAACGAATATAAAAAAAAAAACATGATTTCATAGATTACTAAAGCAGTTTTTACAGTAACTTCTTTAAAAAATATATAAAAATTATTGCTGATAATGTAGATATCTTTCTGTTGTCTCGAATTATTCAGGTTTCCCAAGTCTAACCGGTCTCATTAGATAAAAACAACACTAAATAGTTAGCAAAAACTGGATGCTTGGATTGGGATGTCGTTTACCATTTAGAATGCGCTTTTATAGTAACAACCTTGCGAACAGTGCTAGTTTTCGTTGAAAATATAAAAACCCCCAAATAGACTATTGTTTATCGGAACCTGATTTAGGCTATAGTTTTCGAAAGGAGCATCGATATACCAAGTTACACTTAATATGCTAAAATACATAACATTCATATTTCTTCGATACCAATTATTATGCGCATATTAAACATAGATTTCACACTCTCACATCTACAATCATAATCACCATTTTTAAGAGTGTTCTTAACGCCATCTCATATTAATAGTGTTTAATAATTCGTAGAGAAATCAGCTTACCATGGCGCTCACTGGATATTTAATTTTTCTGTATAAAATACAAAGTTATTTCTTTATTTGAATTCCTGAAAATTGTTAAATATAACCCTTATTCACTCATTTTTCTACACACGCAAATATTTCATTTAAAATGTGTAATATAGATTTTCATTAAAATGAAAACTTAGATGAAGCTCTGACGGCACTACGATCTATTCTGGAATAGGGACTTAGATAAAGAGCTGAAGGAAAAAGTAAATAAAATCCTTTATAGATTTTATAATAATTAAATTTATTTTTGTTATTTACAAACATAAGATTTTTATTTACATAATTATTTTATCACTTTACTTGTCATTTTTATATACTTACAAATTATGCAAGCTATTCCAGTTTTATTATTATTTCTATGTCATGTCTACTAATTAATATAGGTAAAAGCAATCAAAACAAGATTTGTTATTCTTTGAAAATCACGGGCGAACTCAAAGCATTGTAAGTAAAAATGAAATCTTCTATTTTATCCAGTATCGTAAAAATATGGAAAAGTTTGTTAGAAAATATATATCTATGTTATCTAGTACGCTCCATTAAAATTTTTTAGTGTATGCATTTTTTCAAAGATATTAAATTATATCATTTTTTTTTTGACAATTGGCAGTGTTATTTAATTATTTGTCTCGTATATAATTTGAATAATTGTTTTCAACAATTATATTTAAAATTAGTTTCATTTATGATACTGTTGTTATTAAAACTTCATCGCAGAGAAAATTAAAAAAATTTGTTCTTCAAACTAAACATAATCTGGTTTATGTTAGTATTTGCAATAATTTAGATACACTAAATAATTCCTTCTCTTTCAAGCACACGGTGGAAAAATCATCGTACTTACAATTCAGTCTCGGTACAGTAAAAATTGATCTATACAGTTATTTATAAGCTAATATATTATCTACACAACTGTGTAACTGGTAAATAACACAGGTGTCTGTTCACCGACTAAACTAATGTGCCAAAAGTTTTCAAAATGCAAATTTCTATATTAATTCAGTTCAGAGGATACAGTATATTAATAGTAAAAGTCACTTAATAATGTCTAAATAACAGAATTTTTTAGTTCATCTTTTGGCACAGATACCTTCAGTCCACGCTTATCGTTCATCAAAGATCACAATGATCGTTAAGCGTGAAAACGGCGATACGGGGACGCGGCGAACATTGTAGATACATAATTGGCATTATTTATATGTAACGCGGCCAAGTCGTGGCGTAACTAATATTATGCGTAACGGATGGTTTTAATATTTTGTTTGTTTCTTTAAGTAGGATTCCAAAATTTCTAAGATAATTATTACAAATCAATTCTGCCTTATTACAGTTGACAATGGAAATTAGTACTATTCCAACTGCATACTCTATTTATGCATTGTTAACCCTTTATTTGCCGCTGTACATAACTATGTATACATTTATGATTTTCTGCTTTGTATAACATTTATTATAAAATTAATATACTACACATGTAATAAAGATGATTTTAAACAACAAAGTACAATTTTCTTTAGTTCTAAAAAAATAAAATTTAATAATACGCTATATTGCAAAAATATCATCTAATAAAATATAGTTCATCGCGACAATACTTAAAGCTAATATATAATCTTAGTTTCTGTAAATTTGGTAAATAAAGGGTTAATGAAATTTCGGATATGAGTAAGCTCTTAAATTCATTTAAACTTAGTTAAAATCTTATGCAAAATAAAAATTTAAATTCTTATCATTACTTTCATTGACTTTCTCGGACGATTATAAATATACTTTCGTTGGCTTTGCGAATCAAGATTCAATTTTCGGACTGTTGGAAGTAGCAGCTGCGGTAAACCAACTTAGAATTGTGTGTTCTTGAGTTATAGCCGCTAGTTCCTTTAACCACTCGTCAAGTATCACCGCACAAAGAACGACGTTCTGAAGACGACTGGCTTTACTCGGCATTTCCCACGAACTGAAATCCTGATTTCTGGCACTAAGAAAAATATTCAATTTAATAATTTAAGTCTACAAAAAAATGTGTAGATATAAACAGATTTGAACTTAATTAAATTTATAAAAATAAATCATAGTATAAGTCGTAGGAATAGTACAAAACGCAACACAAATCTAAATTTAGATAAATTGAGCTTTGAGATAGGGATTTTAATTTCCTGTAACTTTTTTTTTATTCCTTACTTGTACTGATATAGATATGTAGTATTTTTGAGCTACAAGAAAATTCAGTGTCTGTTTTGGTTTCTTTTGCGTGCGTGAAAACTTACTTCTCCAAAAACTAATCAAACGCGTGTGGACATAGTACATTTCAATACTAATATATAAAAGAGATTTTATTCTCGTATGGACCTTGTATTTGATACGAGGTTAAAATCATCTTTTCACTGGTACGTCAAACAGTATCTTTCGAGACGACGTGTACAAAGCTTGATTTAGAGCAGGTTTTTATTCAAGCGAAATCAAACTTTGCGCACGCGGCATCAAAAAGTAATATTTTACAGGCACGGATAATCTAATTTTCTCCACGTCGTTAAGAATATATTGTTATGTATTTTAAATATTATAAGTATGTTTTTAATATTTCAACTAATATCATAGAATTTATCTTACTTGTTTTTATGGTTGCCGTTGGTAGTTTCTTCTTCAGCTATGTAGGAAAACGAGTCATTACTATTAACTGAATCGGTTGACATAAGATGCGATTCCAAACTATTAGTGGTTTTTCTGAACATTTGTGTTAATGAAGATGTTAAGCTTCTTCTCTTTGGCTCTAGGACTAAAACATTACAAAAATATTCCATTAATTTAGTATTCCGTTAAAATTATTTTGAAAAAAATAGTATTTCAAGATATAGATATAAGTTTAAAGTAAGAAACATTGGATTTTTAAAACTCAATAAAGATAAAACTTTCAAACAGCGGAAACAGATAAATTATAATATTCTATAATACCTCTTGTTGTAGGTAAGGACGTCATTGATGTCGCGTTCATACTAACTAATTCTCCACCAATATTACTTCTTTTCGGACTAGGAAATTGTGCGGCTGCTTCAAGGACGTTTTTTCTTGCGTTAACTAGCCTGTTTTCTCGAGAAATCAAAAATACTCTAGCTTGTTCCACTAAAACGTTAACCGAATCTTCATGCTGTTTTACTAGAAATCCATCTATCTTATGCTTTAACGATGCAAGCACCTGCCAAAAAAATGATATTTTAAATGATCTGACTTGCAGCTGTTACACAGAAAAAATAAAGAAATGCATCGGATTTACCTGGAATAGTGACCTAATACTTGGTTGGAAGACCAAAGAGTGATTAAGTAAAAAAGATTGCAAGAGCGGTTGAGGATAGATGGCAAGTCGACTTATAAGTCCCGTGAGGTGCAAGTTAACATAGATACAATTGTCCGTCATACATTCGAGCTTTTTCAAAATAACATCTAGAAATATTCCAACGCTAGGCGGCTGTCCATCGACAATATCTTGCTGCCTTGAACTGCCATCTTTTGATACCGCGTTCCGTCTCTGTAGCCTGCGTCGCCTCTGTTGTGTTTGCCTTCGTCGACTACTCATGGGATAATCCTGGCTCGACTTCGATTGACTGCTGCTCTGCTGAGACTCACTAGTTGTCTCGCTCTTGGAAGAGGAGGGGAAGACATGATCAGGGCCCTTCTTGGAGTCATCCTCATCCAAGTCATTGACAGGAGTGGACTCGCTTGACCCTTTGAATGCAAAACTTTCATAACCACTGCTCTCGCCACCACTGAGGGAAAGTTGCAAGGAGTTGAGCGTGGCGCTGGAGTCCTCGATGGTACCCGTAGGACTCTTAATATCGGACGTACTTCGTTCATCAGTAGTTTCGCTCTTGTAATCCCCCAAGGTTTCCCCAAGTAATTCAGCAATATCGGCGTCAAGTTTTTGTCGCTCAGCAGGGGTGAGTTTGCCTGCAGCTTCTGATGAATAAGAATCTGACGTTTTATCCGCGAAACTCGCTATGATACGGTCAACTTTTTCGTCGGTGCTATTCTTTCGTATTGCTGGTTCCTGATTTGATAAGACTGCGGCCGCTAAAAAATATGTAATAATGTAAATAGCATCTATTGATTACTTTAACCGATCAAAAATATAATATGAAAGTAACTATTTTTAAGCATACTATTAATGTCTTTATCAGGACTGTTGTAGGCACTGCTATTAATACTGGATTCGTCTTCATAAAATTCATCATCATAATTGCCATTTTCATTATCAGTACAATCGCCCTCCTCATCCTCGTAATCTTCTTCTTCGTCCTCATACCTCCTAGACCAATTCGCGCAGGCTAATTGACTAGCTGCAATCTTCTGCCTTGCGTCTCTCAAATAAGCGTAATAATTGCTATACAAACTCTCCGCAGTCACGTTCGTGGATAGTTTAGAATTTTTATATGCAGCTGCCTGTTGCTAAAATTAATCAACATTCACAATACATTAAAAATTCATTTTTTTACCATTAAAACAAAAGAAACGTATGATATCATACCTGTCCTGGCGAAGTACCAGCAGGACTTGGTAAGGCAGCGTTCATCGCGTGGCGCAGTAATCGAGGCGAGGAGGATGGCGAGGAAGCAGCTACGAGAGCCGCTGCAGCAACAACGATCGACGGCGACGTGGTAGCGCAGCAATTGGGTGTGAGCGACAAAAACTTTTCGGCGCAGCGACCGAAGGGATCAAGATCGCGTAGCAGCCGACGTCGCTGCGACAGCATTACGTGGGAGCAAGGTGAAAGAGCACCTAAACATAGCTCTAACATTACATCCTCGCAGTTCAGATCGACCAGCGTCTCGAATAGGGCGAGAGTTACCATACTCAGCTGTAAGAATGAAAATAATTTGATTTTTAATTAGAATCTTGATTTTTTAGTTTAAGGGATATGGGAATAATAGGTTTGACTTATTACCCTCGATCGTTGAGAAGATATTCGTCGAATCAGGTGGTCTAGGATACGGTTGTCATCGAAGTTCTCTTCCAACAAGAATCTGATTAGCGATCTCAGTAAGCCTGGGTCGGTAGCCGATCGTAGGAACAAATCCAAGTAAGCCGTTGCTGCGATTAACTCGTCCACAGATGTCTGATAAAAAAAAAAGTATTGTTATTGAAATTATAGTAAGTTTCGCTTAAGGATTATACATTATTTTATTCTAAAAAGTTAAACATGCTAAAAATTAATAAAATAAATCATAAATCATTGTTACAGATATGCCTATGTGCATTAGGGATTCCAAACCAAAGGCAAAGCCATTTTTCTTGGAGGAACACCGTCACTCTTCTATCGTGAAATAAAGTTCTACAATGTTTCTTTTCAGAGTTTTTTCTGCTAATATTAATAACAATAAGAAACATGGTTAAGCAAACATAAAGAAAAAGCTTTAGACGTAAAACAAAATAATGCAACAAAGATAAGAGAGATAAAGCATGAACGACTGGAGAAAAAGACGAATGCAAGCATAGAATGAGCGAGAAATACGAACCCGATGCATGGCTGAATCAAGCTCTTCCAAGGCTAAGCCAACAGACTCCTGAGAACGATGCAAAATAATATCATCATCATCAATCGTGTCGGCACCATTACCATTTCCCAATTCACAAAGCATTAACACTCAGACCAATAAATACAAGTGAATAATTTACAAAACAGAATTTCATCTTCTAATGTAGATCAATGATAAATTGAATTAGACTTAAGTGTAAAAGTTACTTCGATGTACATTAGAAATCATAAAATTGATATTCCTTGTGCATAATGTTAATTAAGTCATGACATATAATGGGAAAAGACTTTACAGGACACACAAATTTCACTATTTAAAATAATACCTGTAAAAGTGCTGGACCAATTACAGGTACAAGGAAGCCACGATATAAAAATTCCAATAATTGTTTCTGGACCAAAGGATGAACAACTTGAGCAACTGCATTGCAAAACTCTATAGAGTTCATCAGCTGAGTTAAGGCTGGCATATCATTGATGTCATCTACTGTTAATCGATGCCAATCTTCACTTTCAATATCTAATGTTCTTGGGAGTAAGGAATACAATCCACTAAGACCTGTAGCTAATACCTGTACAATTCAATTATATAATTTATTATTTCGTCTCATTAATAATGTTAACAGGGATAAATAAAATAAATCTCACAGAGCAAATGTGTGATTCCTCAGCTATGTAAATTCCTATTTCATCATTTTTTTTTGATAATGACATGCAAAGTAACATAGCATCTCTTGCTTGTTGACCAACACCACCTTCTCGGTGTAAATAAGGTATTAACAGTGTAAATATAATAAATCTGAAAAAAAAATCATTTTCTTGTTATTATTTCAAAGATTTCATGACGAAAGAAAATATTATGCATACCTATTCCTTCCTGTTGCTGTAGGTCGGAAAAATAATCCTAAAAATTCAGTGTTCTGAACAAGAGCAACACACATATGATTTAATAACACAACCAATTTATTTTGTACTTCTATGGGCATTATATCTCCAGCACATTCATCCAACAAACGCAATAAAGGTCTTGTTACAGGCTCGTGTGCTAAGAGAGAACTATCATGTGATATTAACAATTCATAAAGTTTTAATTGTTGCAATCGGACGGCATCTCCGAATCTGTAATTTCAAAAATAATATGAGTAAACAGAAATTTGATCTATCTACTTATCTGCTGAATTACTTCAGATACTTACCTTCCTGTATGAGTGCTCCATTCGTACAGCTTATCAAGAAGATTTTCGCTTAATAAATGTTCTAAGCAAGGCGAGCACTGGGTATTCAGCTGAGCTGCTGCTATCACATTTCTTTGCTGCAATCTTTGATTCTGATGTCTTTGTTGAAGAGAAAAGTCTCGCAGCTCCAGAAGCAACAACGTTATCATCTGATCAACATGATTGACGACTCCCAAAACATCATCGTGACTAGGGATACCTTTTGGTGGCTGCAAAATATCAAAACCAAATATGAATTAATCATTTATAACTCTTATTGCACAATATAACAATACACCATTACTTCTTATCATTTTCTAATTATGTTCTAGCCAATCAATCTATAAACGTAAACACCATTGAAACTAGAACACAAGAACCTTCAAAGAGCTCAGAGCTACCTTTACTCTCTTAACCAAGGAAACATCGTAAATCACTGCACTTTCACTTATCAACTCTCCAAAAACGTGAGACTCATCCTCCTTATCAAGCTAATTATGCATGCAAACGTAAACACTACTCTCCAAAACTAACAAAGAATAAATGTACTCACGATCGACTGGCAGATGATGTCGTGGCTCTGCTGCCAATGCTTGCGGAAGCTGTCGTAGCAGGCGACCGGGTCTGCGTCCTTGGGCGGCGAATCCCTCGATCTTTGCTTCGTGAAGCTGCTCCTGAGCGGGCTGCTCCTCAGCCAGCTCATCTTGGCATCCGTTCGTCGTCGTCGTCGTCTTCGTCGTTACTTCGCACCTCTCTATCACACCTGCGCGCATATGCAGTCGCACCAATATTATCCTGCACTCTTACAGGCCGTCGGTCCTTCTCTCGTCGTGCCAGCACTCGCGATGACGTTGTTTACGTCAAGTGCCTCTCAAGCAGGCGGCGGCAGGGGCTGTATATCACCTATTATATATACACACACACAGTCCGTGCGCTCGCGCGCTCACTCCTGATAACGCACGAGCAAGGCTAACGCTGCCGATAAGAGCTACTGTTAATGCTATTGTTGGCGCTTACGATATACGGCGGACCATTGTAGGGCATTTTCTCAGATGCGAGTTATATATACACGATGGAATAGTGCTGCTGCTGCTGTTATTGCTCCGATGTCGTCGTCGTCGTCATCAGGGTTAGTTTAGGAATCGGTGCTGCTTCGATATCATTGTGCAACTGGTACCTATGTGTACGGTGGGTATGAGATGCCCCATAGACGTCCAGGTGACAACGCGTGGAGGCGAGATGAGAGATGTAGATGCTAGCCATCAACGGTACGAGATCAGAGTGGGTATAGGTATATCGGATTTCGGACTCTCTGCGCCTTTCTAAGGTTCCGAATGACGCGACGCGACGTAGTATAATAAGTGTGTCGTTGTGGTGGGGAAATGTTGACTTTGGAAAGGCGCAGTATTTGAAATGAAGAAGAGACGTTGTGTTAGCATTAGGTGACATTGTGATGGATAATGTGTAAATAACCATTTAATGTTTAATTGAAGATCGTTTTCAAAACTATGCTTTATGGTATTGCTATTTTGTGATTAATTTATTTTTTTCAATTTTTTTTTATTGTTTGTCTTCTCATTAGATATTGTTTTGTTTTTGTAAACGTTGTAATTTATCGATTAGTCTTGCGTAGAAGAAAAAAATGCCGTACATTTGTTATTACAGAGATAGTGTAAATATTCAAATAAACAGTATAACTGTCACAGTCATATTTACAACAGCTCATTACAATTACTCGTATTATACAATATATACCTCATGCATCATTTATGAGTAGCTTAAAACTTGCATTTTAATTACTGCGCATAAGCATAATAATATTGATAGTGAAGTGATATTAATTAATATTACCACCGTACACAATTGTATAATACGACTGTATATTAAAGTAGCAGAATTAAAATTTTCATAGGTCTTAATTAATTTCTTTGTATTTTCAGGAATTAAATGCTCGAATGATTTTTATTGAGTAAATAATTTGTACAAAAAGTAATTTAAAGAAATTCATAAAAATTTGTTTTTAATTAATTATATTGTAATAGGATATTTAACTACTTTAAGAATAATTTAAATAAAAAATATAGTTACTACTTAAAAAGTACTCATAACGATATTATTTATGTAAAGTAACACGACGTATAATAAAGTATAATTAAATACTTACGGATCACACACATTTTTAAACCTGACTTTTCACGTTCGTCTAGACAAAATTTCTTTCGAAATAAGTAACGATTTATTTGATCAAAAGCAACTCGTAATTTTTTTCTGAAAGATTTCCACTTAAGGTGGTATCTTTAAGCAATGTAACATTCCCAGTGGGAAAGGATAAGTAACTACGCAGCGTCTTATTTTTTTCTGTGTAAGTATATTATAAATGCATTGTAGTAAAAGGTTTAGTCTATTAAATTTACCACATTATATTGTACAACACGAAATTTCATTTGTATAGCGTTTGGCATAGAAGTCGCCCAAGAATGTGGCCTGAAACCGATGATCATCAAGGAAGAAAAAAATATAAAATTGAAACCTAGGATAGAAAAATACAGAAGTATATCTTTTTATTTTTAAAACTATATGTACTGGATATATACATTGCATATTATGTCATTAAATTTTTTTTTATCTATAGAAAAATATTCTGTACCTATTTCAAAAAATAAAAAACATTTTAAATACTATGATAAATAATAAAAATATATTTTTTTTATTCCACATCACCCATTGAAATTGACAAAAATTTATCTTTTTGTTTTTGACGCTAAGTATATCTTTCTATACAACTCTGCAAGGATTTTGTACCTCTTATAATCTAATACGAAATACCAGGAATTTATTTTTGGAGAAATCATACTTTATTTGATATATACCCACAGGGTAACTCATTTTAATCTATGGATCCAAATATCTTCTAAAATACTTAACCTACAAAAAATAGTTCAAATGAAGATTGTTCAGGATAAAGGGGTCACCTTTTGGTGCTAATGGATTTGATCTTGAGGTCAATATTCAAGGTAATTTGAAGGTCAAATTGATTTTTTTTAAATTGTAACCCCTATTTTTGACACCAGATACAGAAAAAACGGGAAATTTTTGGAGTGACTTGTTGAAGGTCAAATCAAGGTCAAATGTTAAAAAATTGTCCAAAAGATGTTTTTTTTTAACTTTTCGAGATTTATCGTTAAACAAACGTTTGAACGATGGAG
>JAWWEQ010049091.1:0-14263 GCA_035583055.1 Torymus tubicola
TAACGGTGGAGGGGGCGATGGAGGGACTACGTTCACATATAACGCTTACATCTATATAATATAGGGAGATATATATATATATATAACATTCAGTAACAACAGGTATAGTGTTTCTAATCATATCAACAAACATGAGGTGTTTTATGTCATCTCTCCAAGCGCGGCGCACGACCGCGGAATCTTCGTTTTCAGCTTTTGTTTGTAGAGATAGAAAGATTCATGGCTAAACATTTATAACATTTAATTCGAACAAACATCAACCACTATTATTTTATTTAAGAAAGCCGCCAATATTATATCTGTGGCTCCGAGGTATAACGACATAAGTTCACTTTTGGAGTTTCTGAGAAAAATGGGTTTCAATGTTCAAACTTATTCGTAAGATCGGAATAAATGAGATAGGCCGCGATACTGTACTAATCATTTAACGCATTTAAAACAAATATTTACACGGTCGTATGACCAGTTTATGCATTTTCTCCTTAATGAAAACTCGAAAAAGTATGAAGTTATGTCGTTATGTCGGGAACTTGGACTTATCTAATAGTCCTGTTTTCGTTTATTTTTCGATCATTTTCGTTAATTCAATTATGAATTTGGATCAAAATTAACAATTAATCAACATATAATTATGTTAAAAATAATAGTTAAAGATGGCGCCGGGAAGCGGGTTGCCTTCCGAGAAGCCTCCTGATAAAAACTTAGAAATAGCTTTTAAATGCCACCCAAAAAGTGAAGTTTCAGAAGTTATCTGCCTTATTCGTGAAAATTTACACCATAATAGTGATTATGAGAAGTTAAAAAACAGCGATAAAAAATATATCAGTAACTTATTGGTGAGATGTCCCAACCACGTGGAATTAAACCTAACCTTAAAGAACAATGAAATTAAACTCAATGAAGCAGCTAAAATATTTATCCATATAGATATATTATATAAAAAGTGAAAAGGAAGAACAAATAAAGCATACGATTCTGAATGAAATTTCTATTATGTCCGAAAATACACATAAATCAATGAATACTGATAAACATAATGTTACGATACTAACTGATAATACAGAATTCGAAAATCAAGGAGTCGAAATCCAACTACTAAAACAATTAAATCATGAACTAACAGAAAAAAATGCATTACTAATACAACTATTAAAAAAAGAGAAAAATGAAGACGAACTTGAAATAAAACAACATAACCAGAAAACATACGCTGAAATAACAACTACCAGCCTAGTGAAAAAGAATTCCAAAAATATTAGTGCAAAATATTAAAAAAGACATTAAAAATCCTATGGACTTCAAAAAAAGTGTGTGATATTTTAATTAAAGAAAAAGATATACAAATAAAACGTGTGAAAGTAGTGAATAATCGTGACATTGAAATATGCAGTATGAATGAAAAAAGTGCCAAAGAAACAATTGAGTTACTCTCAAGTAAATTATCAAAGAACTATAAAACACTAGTTGAAAAAATTGAATCACCTAAGAGAATTATTAAACTCAAAAATCAAGTATATGTGAATATAAATATGAGTGATATTAAAATGGCTAGACAAGCTAAAATAGAAGAAATAATGATGCCAATTTTTGATGGAGCAAATTATTCAAGCTGGAAGATAAGATTAATGACTTTATTAGAATATAAAGATTGTAAAGAACCAGCAACGAGAAATATAGTGGATACAGATAAAAAAGCTGAGTGGGACAAACAAGATTTAAAAGCAAGGACTATTTTAATTAGTACATTCTCAGATAAACAATTAGAGTATGTCGGTGAATGCACAACAGCATTTGCTATGCTACAAAAATTCGACAAGATGTATAGGACTAAGTCTACAGCTCTACAGATAATATGCAGAGGAAAAGTAGAAGAATTAAAATTAAATAATTACAATACAGTGGAAGAATTTTTTGTCGAATTTGAGAAAAGAACCAATGATTTTCAAACAGCTCGTGGAAAATTAGAAGAATCAGAAAAAATGACATATCTACTCAGAACTTTACCACCAAACTATAGTTATATAGGTGATTTTCTAGATGTGATTCCAGAAGATCACAGAACAGTCGACTACCTAAAATCCAAAATAAAAGAAAGGAACTTAAACACCACAGAAAATGATAAAAAAAGTAATGTAAGTACTTTTTCAACGAAGACCAAAGGACAATGTTACAACTGTGGTAAACTAGGACACCACAAAAAGGATTGCTGGTTAGAACAGCAACACAACCAGGGCAGAGGAGCTCAACACAACAGAGGCAGATTACCAGATAAAATCGAAATAACTGCAAAGCAATGTGCAAATTGTATATGCAAATATTAGAGTTAATACATACTCATTTAAATGGTTCACATAACACAAGTGATTATGGTGGAGAAAAATATTTTGTAACTTTTGTTGATGATTATAGTAAATGTACTAGAATTTTTTGTATTAAAAGTAAATCAGAGACTGCAAATTGTTTGAAAGAATATGTAAATATAGTTGAAAATAAATTCAATAAAAGAGTTAAGAAATTACGTTGTGACAATGGAAAGGAATATTTGAATCGCGAAATTTATGATTTTGTAAAGTCTAAAGGAATCGAATTATTGCCATGTCCACCTTACGTCCATGAATTAAATGAAGTAGCGGAAAGATAAAATAGGTCTGTAATGGACATAAGTAGTTTTATACGAGAAGCAAAAATTCACAGGCGATATTGGCCTGAAATCATAAAAGCAGTAGCATATTTAAAAAATAGAACAATTGCGAATACAATGGAGAATAAAATTCCTTATGAGATATTTTTTGGAAAAAAAACGTAATGTAAATCATTTAAAAATATATGGTAGTCGAGTCTTTATAAGAGTACCAGAAGCTTTAAGAAAAAGCAAATGGGATGATAAAGCAAACTTAGGCGTATTAGTAGGTTATAATGAAAATGGTTATAGAGTTTTAGCAAACGGTAAAATAATTAATGTTAGACATGTTCAAATAGTTGAAGAATATACTGAATTAATCTGTTTAGAAAACGAAAGTAATGGTTCTGAAAGCAACGTAGAATTAAAAGAAATAAGCAACAGCGATTCTGAATATCCTCACTCTACTGCGACCTTCGGGGAGAGTAGAGGAGAGCAAATTAAATTAACCAATGCGAATAATAATAATGTAAACGATAACGAATCTGATAATGAAGACAACGAAAACAGATAGACTAACAATACCGCGAAAATCTCAAAGAAAGATAAGTCCAGTAAATAGATATGGAAATCCTGTATCTCATTTTATTTATATCAATAATGTTATGTTATGTTATAAATATACTAAATACATTTGAGGAGGCGTTAAATTCAAACGAAAATAAACAATGGAAAATTGCAATGGACGCCGGGATAAATAGTTTAAAGAAAAATAATACATAGCAAGTTGTTGAAACGCCAAAAGATAAAAAAGTTATTCATATAAAAAGGGTATTTACAAAGAAAAGAAATAATGTTTATAAAGCGAGATTAGTGGTTAGAGGATTTCAACAAAATGAATATATTGAAAATCTTTATTTACCTGTAAGTAAAATGTAAACTTTGAAAATTTTATTGTCTTATTGTTGCAAAAATAATTTATTTATAGAACAAATGAATGTAGAGACAACATTTCTAAATGGTTATGTAAAATCAGAAGTATATGTTAATCAACCAAAAGGTTATGAAACCGGAGACAATAAGGTTTGCAAATGGCAAAAAGCTACAGTGGTATGATTGTTTTAAAAAATTCATTGAAAACTTAAACTTTGTCAGAAGTAACTACGATTATTGTCTATATGTAAACAAATCAAGCAAAGATCCAATATATATATATATATATATACTAGTCTTTGCAGATGATCTCTTAATTTGTTGTAAAAATAAAAATAGAATAAAAAAGGTAAACAAATGGAGAGATTTGCAATGAAAGACTTAGGTAAAATAAGCCAGTATATTGGAAGAGATATTGAATATAGTAATGATAGAACCAAAATGACCTTAAGTTAAACAAAATATATTGAATCTTTAGCTGAAAAATATAACTTAGATAATGTGAAATTATATAATACTCCAATGGAGTCAAATCTAAAATTAGAACAAGCTGGTGAATTAGATGAAAATATAAAATACAGAAACTTAATGGGAGAATTACTGTATATTAGCTCAGGTACAAGACCAGATGTATCATGCAGTGTAAACTATCTAAGTCGTTACCAAAATTGCTACGACCAAACACATTATAAATATGCGATTAAAATTTTGGAATATTTATATAGTACTAAAGACTTAAAATTAACGTACTGTGATAATATAAATACTGAAATATTACATTGTATAATTGATTCAGATATTGCAGGCGATAGTGTAGATAGAAAATCTACTACAGGTTTTGTGATTAGATTATTTGGAAATGAAGTATTATTTATTAAAAATTTGATAAGTCAATTTTCCGATATAAATTTAGATAAACCGATAAATATATATATACGAAAATAATTCTGGTGTAATTACGATAGCGAAATTTGGAAACTACAAAAAAACTCGAAGCATATTGAAGTGCAACATCATTATGTAAACGAAAATTATGAAAATGGAATAATGGACATTATAAAAGTTGACTCGCAACGTAATGTAGCACATATCTTTACAAAGAGTCTGGATAAAACAAAGTTTATAAAAAATAGACAAGCGTTAAGATTGATATAAAAGTTATATTTTATAATAGATCAAAATTATAAATTTAAGGAGGCGTGTTGAATATTATAGTAAATATATAATATTGACTACTTATATACTGATGTACTAGCAGTAATACATACATACATGACTACTACTTTGTTTATGTGTACAGTAGCGGAAGGTGAGATCAACTTACTGCGCAACGTACTCGCTCTCTTACCGTTTAGACCTCGATGTAAATAGACGTGTCGCCGACTAGGCTCTCGGGCCACATTAAATAAATTTCAAAATTTAGATATGTTTGGGATTCTAGTCAACGTGACCAGGGAGCGATTTAGTGTCTCACTTGCTCTTAAAGAACGTGACGTCATGTATGTGTGGGTGAGAATGATAGAAGATCGCCAGCTGGTCACCCTCATTCTAGTATCCGACTGTGCCTCTAGATGGCGCACGACAATTTATAAGAAGAAATATCGCTCAGAGAGTACATATAAAGGCTTGCGCCACACACTCAGCCTATTCCGTCTAACGTTGTAGCTTGCCTATTGCTTGGGTCGTAGTACCCATACACATTGCTTTTTTGTTTTGTCGATATTATTACCTACACTAATCTTATTTGAGAATAAGACACGTGATTGCCTATACTTTACCTAATTTGCTCGAACGTATTACACGTTCAATCTTTTCCTGCTTCCAACTTTACTCTCAAGTGGGTTGGAGCAGAGACTCTAAGAGTCATTCCAACTTATTTCTCCCCGTTGACAAACCCTAACAATATAAATAACCCGTGTAGGTTCATTCGTGCACAAGATAAAACCGAGTCTTTTTATTTACGGATCCACTATTTCCAACAATGTTTATGCACTTAACGTTTGTAAAATTATAAATTTTACCTGGTTATTGTATCTATTTTATATAAAATAATTTTTATATTCAATTTGGTTGGGTGAAATAAATCACTGCTGGACTTATGTTCTTATGCCGAGCACTCAATTTGAAAAATAGACTTATGTGGTTACGTTTTCCATATATCGTAGCTTTAGGACAATATTTTAGGTACTAATGATAGTTGTAAATGAAAAAGACCGATTTAAAGATTCAAAATCCAAGGTTTTGACGATTTTCAAAAAAAAAATGGACTAATTTTTAATGGTTTTTTATATTTGCAAGACTACTTTGATTTATTTTTGTTTTAGGAGCGAACCAGAATTGAAATCAACTCTAAAACAGGAATTCCAAAAAATGTTTTAAATAGAAGTAATGAAACTAAATTGACTGTTCATAATCTTAATAAATTAGAAAATAATTCATCCATTGAAAGGGGAGTACTGCTTGAAAATGTTAAAAGAATAAACCACATTACAAAACTAAGCAATTGTAGACCCAAAGATGAATCTCCAAATGATAAAAAGGAAAGAAAAAAAGCAGTCAAGAATTTAAGAAAGGTAAAATAAAAATAGTTTTTATGATAAATAATAAATATATCGTTCTTATCTTTGCTTTTATTTCAGGAAAGGCGAAAAGAACGAAAAATTAACCGTGAAGCATTTAAAGATGAAAAAAAATACCAAGAAAAAATGTTAGAAAACGGAAAAATATGTATTATTGGAAATAAAATATTTTAAATAATAAGTGTATAAATAATAAAATAAATATTACATTAGTTATATATTTTTACTATTTTATTTTTTGTTCAACTGATGATACTGTTAAAACTTAAAATACAGCCAAAGTTCGAAAAAATAAATGTTAGAATTTTACATTAGCGTATTTTTACGAAAGTATTGCTACCGATAAATAGCACTTTTATTATGTCACTACTTTAATTTTAAGAAAATAAATTCTTAACGGTATTATTTTTAAACGTCCGGCGGTCGCGTCGACCGCGATATCGACCGTCTTACGTTGAATCTCTATCGTCGGTAAACCTACTTTCCAAATTTTCGAATCTCGAGTCTTCTATTTGTTTAGGAAAAATATGTATCGTCGAAAATTTTATGATCACCGCACGAACGACGCCGCATTTTCGATTGTCTCAAAGATAACGCTTCAAAGCGAAAATTTCTCACAAGACGAAAATATTTTCTCCTATGAAATAAAAACAGGCCACTCCGGCCATGTTCATGTGCGCCTAGACGACCGGAAAAACCCACCGAATTTGACCATGAGAACTTCTTTTGAGTTCTCAGATCATTTATATTATTTTAAATTTTCTAGCATTAATAAGAAAATAAGTTAATTAGTTAGTGTTAGTTACGTCTCTTATAACACAACTTTCAATTCACTAATTATTACTTGTTCGCATATTTCAACTATTTTATCGAATCATCTATAAGAAATAAACGAATAAATAATACGAATACACAAAATTCAAGAATATAAATATAAAGAAAAAGAATAAAATTCAAATATTTTATTAAAATCATTTTTAGCCTATTAGCTCATTATAATAATTTGTAATCGTAACTTCAACTTTATTGTGTGTATTAAATTATAAGTTGTGAAGACTATTAATTATTAAATATAAATTCATTATATTAGCAAACGTTTCATTTTAGTAGTTCATTAAGACTGCACTCTTATTTAGTACGTAATTTTTAATAATACTTAAAATTTTTGTAAGTTCATGATCCTTTCTCGATAGAATGATTGACAGAAATATTTTTGTCGCAGCTTCAGAAGCCGGAGGTTGCAGTCCAAGAAGGAGATAGTAAGCAAATTTGTGGTACGTCGTTACCGACTTCGAGAAACTTTGATTCATTACATGGCCGTGCAATTCCGGCGTCGTTCCAAGAGAGTTGTTCAACGTTATCATGTAGTGGTGCTTCGAGTCCATCGTCGATGTCAGAGCACCAGGGCGTTGCAGCTTTATCAGTTGCTATAGCCAATCAAAGTAATGTCGCTTCGAGTCCGTTATTGATGTTGAAGTGTGAGGGTACTGTAGCTCCGTCAGTGGCTACAACAACTAATATTTCGTCGCCGCCTTCAGATCAAATTCATCCTCCGAGTCAGTTAGGGATTGAACAAGATTTTGCAGATTTTTCGGAGGTTCGTGAGTCGCAAGGTAGAAAACAATCTTGGCAAATTGATGAGATTAATTCTTTCTGTTTTGCTGATATATCGAATATTTCAGTTAAATCGAAGAACAGGTCCGGCGAGGTGTCCGATCCTCCAGCATCACTCTCAATAGTTGTAGCTACAGCTGTAACGAGGCGAACATCATCCCGGGTTAAGGCGAAGTTGAATGATAAGCACATCTGTGCAGTAGTAAGAGATTGTTGCGATAGGATAGAGGTAAAGCAGAATCGTGATGTACATGTAGGGTTGCTTAGGAAAGCTACCTCAGACGAGCCGCCGCAAAAGTAGTTCAGAGCAGATGCTGTTCCGTCTACTGCGAAGAAAAAGAAGTCACGGCTACCGAATTGTCAAGAGGCTTGGTTCTATTATGAACCTCTTGGGCATTAGCAGCTCATGTCTATGGTGGCTGCTGCATAGTAATCCGACAAGGGACAATGTTCTCTTATCCGCGTCGTCGTACAAGCTTAGGGTAAGAAGAATAGTTGTTTTTGTTATAGCTTCAAGCAGTTGCTGTATAGCTGATCAGCAGTCGGTGATTGAAATTATTGAACAGAAGCTGATTCCACCTACACCGGAGACGTGAGGGTTGGCTAAGTTACTCCGCATTTTATTGAGATTCAAGGTCATAAGTCCATTCTCCAAGCTCCTCGGAAATGTGCTCCGATATGGCGTGGGATGAGGTCGATACAATGTTGGAAGAAGGAATTACTAAGCCATATCACAGATTGTAGCGAAGCCCAGTATTGGTCGGAAGGTTGATGTATTCAGCTTTGAAGTAGGTATTAGGAGTGGTTGTCGGTAAAGTGAGCAAGGGATTCGCAATAGAGTAGCCCTTTACCTTTTTCTCCAAACGTGTTGGTTTACGTCATCGCTGACCTTTCCTAGTATCCTGTACCCAAGCGAGCACGTAAACTCCAGCTGAAGCATGTAGCAAATAGCAAATTTAGTAGTAAGTGGTTCATTTGGCTAAATTCTCTTGAGATTCGCGATCGATTTAACGTGATGATGAGGCTACCAGAACGTGGCTCAAAAGAGCAGTAGAACAGGAGGTTGGCTAGGTAAGATGATGTTGCAGCTAATACATTTCATTTTTTTTTGTTGTTGTTAATAATTTGGAGTGTGCGGAATGTAGCAATGCTGTGTGAGAGTTGCGATCTAATTCAGTAAGCGTAATTATAAGAATTCATATTCGAATTACCGTCGCCAGGTTGCTGTAAGTAAACACACACTCACCCGGTTACATATTCAAACAGATTTACACTTAAGCGTAGCTGCAAAAGAATATGGAAACCACACAAACACTTACACGCACCCTGGTGTAGCTAATACCGATTAGCTTAGATTAAGTATTTAAGTAAATAAGTTAGTTAAGATTAGTGACAGAAATTGGAAGATAGTCAAGGACTACTTCAAGTTTAGGAGGGGGGAGTTGTGACACGGTAAATTGCTGTCATTATAAAAACGAATAAGTACGCGCGTAAGTACACCGACGTTGGCGAGCGGACTGAAAGGGAGTGTTTGGCGGTAGTATAGGCTATCCGCAAATTCCGGCCATATTTGGAGAAATTGCACTACAAGATCGTCACAGATCATAGCAGCTTGCAGTGGTTACGTTCGATGAAAAATCCCACCGGAAGGTGGCTCTATGGGCCTTAGAACTTCAGGCCGAGAGCTTTGATATCGAATATCGGAAAGTGGCGCTGAATTATGTGCCTGACGCTTTGTATTGTCTGAATGAGACAGAAGAAACTCAGATCAGCGCTACAGCATGGTCTCAGGAAACTAGCGATCAATGGTATATCCACTAGTGTCGGAGATAAAGAAATCTCCACAAGATCATCACCCTGGAAGATGGTGAGGAGAAATCTGTATACCTACCAGCCTAGTCCGTACTTGGGAGAAATCCTCCGCGCACGGCGAAAGGATACACTTATATCCTTGTTTTTCAAGATCTCTTCACGAGATGGATTGAGGCTATCTCCGTGCGAAAGACTAACGGCGCCACCATCATTAAAAAATTCAAGTCGGACATATTATGTCGTTACGGTGCTCAAGAAGTGCTTTTATCCGACAACGGCATGGAATTTAAAAACAGGCAAGTTGATGAATACTTGGCAAGCGTAAGTGTGCGGAACAAGACCAGACTGCCCGACCATCCGCAGGCGAATCCGGTTGAGCGGGCGAACAAGTCTATCAAAGCGCTTTTGTAGGCGTTTGTAGAAGACAAACACACGATTTGGGATGAACATCTCTTGCCCGCTATGTTCTCGCTGAATACAGCGATACATAGTTCCACAGGGTATAGCCCCGCAATGTTGAATTTCGGCCGACAACCGGAGCAGCCTAGTAATTTGCGTAGACAGCAAGAGCGTATAGCCATGGATCAAGCGGAAAAGAATTTGATAGTCATGGCGTGAGCAATTGGAAGCTCTACGCTACGCATACGATCGAGCGCATCAATCATCGACAGAAGAACATGATCGTCAGAAGAATCACTACAATAGTAAGCATGGAGCGAGCAACTGGAAAGTAGGAGATAAAGTATTACGGGTACTGTCATCAGCAGCGTCTGGGATAGCCAGTGGATTAGCTCCAGAATATACTGGCCCTTTCAAGGTGAAGAAAATACGGGGCATGAATACCTATGACTTAGTAGACCGGCAAGGAGTAGAATATGCTCTAGCGAAATATCTGAAGTCGTACACGGAGAAGACAACTGATAATGAAGAAGAGGTTGTGCAACCACCGAGAGATGAGACATTGAGCGACCCGCCAGATCCGTGCGAATTAGATATAAACGAGGGCGCGAGCGAAGCCCAAGAGGCGCCGGTAATCGCGAGCGAAGATTCGGGGGTGAAACGACGAGGGGGAGGCCGAAAGGGGCGCGAAACCAAACGGGTATCCCTGATATTGTCACTCTATCGCCGCGGTGAACACGGCGAGAACAGACCCCTCATATATCCGCAAACTAATCCCTTTTCCCTTCCTTTTTGTTGTTTGCAGTTTTCACCGTCAAATTGGAGGAATTGAACCGCATGGTGTCGGCAGTCATCAACATGCAGCTCGGTAACGATGTTGAGCTGGCAGGAGCAGTTTACTAGCGCGGCCCGAGATCGGGCGGAGCAAATGCGCAGCGAAGAGATAGAGCTGATGACCGCGCCCCCGTCTATCACCATCGTGGAGTGGAATAGCGAGGACGAGGATTTCTACCCGGCGGTCCAGGAGATGGCGTTAGACGCCCCTCCGGCAGAATTGCCCACCGCGGAGCCCAGTCGTCCAATCCCGATGCCGGGGTGTCTTCGGAGGGACAGCGCCACCCAAATAGAGTTGGGGGTAGCCCAAGGTGGTCTGGAGGCGCTCTGAGTGCTGCTGAACAGGCCAGCTCCCCCTGCGAACGTAGAAGACCCTGGTTACAGCATCGCTGGCGGCTCGCTGAAGCTGCCCGGACTAACGCCAGGGACGCCTCCCGGGCTATCCGGCTGGTAGAGGAAGCAGCGTTGGCCGCCTTAGATGCGGTCCTAGATACGAAGGGGCTCGTGCACCAGCCTCTGTGGGCGAAGAGGGTCGAAGCGCGCCGGCAGGAATTGCGACTGCTTGACGAAACGCGAGCAGAGCGCGCCCGGATACTCGAAGAGCAGCGGAAGAGGGAAGCAGCAGTCTAAGAAGCCGCCCGGCGCCGCTAGAAGGAGGAAGAGGCTCTGCGCGAGCAACATCACTGCGTGACCAAAGCCCACGCCGAGTAGGTGGCGGCTAGGAGACGAGCAGCAAAAGCTGGAATCCTGACTGCGGACCGCGTGAGGCGGTGCTAGTTCTGCGGGCACCCGGGAGTCCGGCATTTCAACTTTTGCCTGAACCGGCGATACCACCCAGAGGTGCCAGTCCTTCTCCGTAAGAAGTAGGCTCCGGGAATAGTTGAAGAGGATATCCTCGAGGGACACGTCGCTGGTTAACCGCGCGTGCCCCTCCTTTTGGAGAAATAGAAATAAAAAGGCCACCGGCCAGAAAATTATCAACCGGGTGTTTTCCCGTGTATTCCTTGAGATCTTGATCCCTTCCTCGCCCGTGTTATAGAGTCGCATGCCCCGATCGTTAGACCGCGTACGTGACATCTAGGAGGGGGGTGTAACGCTGTAACCCACCGTAGCGGGCGAGTAAAGTTGTCGCGCGAAGAAAAGTCGGCGGGTAGCGCCGATGGTCTGTTCCTTGAAGGGAGCGCGCGTGGTATAAGTGTGTGAGTGCCAGTGAGATGGCGAGAGAGAGAGAGAGAATTAGCACCGCGGAAATTAGGAGAGCGGGCTAATCAGTTAGTAGCTGCTCGCTCTATACCGAACGGGCCTCCTTGGCAGTGTCATTTTTGTCAATAGAAGCTTGTGCTCGCGTGTGATCCTTGAGCAGTAATATCGTAGTGACTTTGTGTGAGAAGAGAAAGACCTCTTGATCGCCTTCGAGGAAGGAAGCGAATCTTCACCAGCCTAGAAGCGGATATCCCGGTTAACCGAGGAAAACCTGCGACGCGACGTGGATGTTTTTCGAGGCGTAACTAAAGCTAGAGAGGACGTAACGACATGGCTGGCCAGCCCGGTAAGCGCTAAGCTTAAGAGTTTTACGTATGTTTAATGTATGCATGCGAACGTGGATGATCGCGTCCATTCTTTTTCGTGTGCGAAGCGGTAGCAGCGGCTATCCGTCGGTCGACGTATTTTGCTCTCTCTCCGCGGAAGTTTCGCATCGGATGTGTGTGTGTGTGTCCTTTAGCTTTGTAACGACCGGCGCGCAATTATCCTCCATATTTTCATTTTGCTGTATACATAATTCTATTACTAATACCGAACAATAAATGGTAAATATTTTCCCTTTAAGTTTTTGGATATTTGTTTTTCCCCAACTTGAATCTAAAACCGAATTCCCCGAACCGTTGCCAATCGAGCTAGAGAATTTAGCTTAGCTTGGATTAACCAAAACGAATAAAGATACTTTGCTTTTCTTCTCGGGATTTCGCGCTCGTTTTCAGGGCGCACATCTCTGCGCGCAGAAGTCGCAGCAGAAGGAGGCGAAGGAAGGGCGCGATGATATGCGGTAAGTCCGGCCGAAGCCGGCAACTTACCGCATATCATCGCGCGGCGAAGAAATAATACACGAAGTATTATCCGCGCGGGATATCCCTGTTACTATATATATATATATAGAGAGAGAGAGAGGAGAATCGACCAAAGTAGATGCTAAAATTATCATTTTTCCTACTTGACATTCATATCATTTGCACTATTATTTAAATGATCAACTAAACCTTGATACTATTCAATTTGAAGCCGTTTTTGATTATGACGACCATATTCAGTCCGATCCCTTTCTACTTTAACATAACTATCTAGGATCCACTGTTGAAATAATCTACGACCAAATAAAAATGCATTAAACACGTCAGGTCTATACTTATTCTGTATTTAATATAAGAATATCTTGTTACTCAACGACCTTGTTGTTCATATTATTCGTCATTGCCATTATTTATTTCTAAATTTATATTGATATTACTATTTTTTTCATTATATTTTTATGCCAATCTAATGATACATGCGGATAAAAAAGTGGATAAACCATAAGTTCAACGATTGGGTCCATCGAATTTATTGAATGTAATATTTGTGAATTCTTATTTCGTATCGTAACGTATGACTCGGGAATCTTACCATACTCTGTACCAACGAAAACAGCGGCAACTTCATTCACTCTTGGTAAATTGTATCTGTTACTATTATATCCTAGTTTCAAATTAAATAATAATTGTAATTCAGGCTCCGTATTGTTCCCTGCTAATTCAAGCTGACGATGAATTTCTTCTTTCATCATTGCCTACGAATTTGCGAAAATATTGTTATCTTATGGTTTGTTCTAATTCGTACATAATCTCTCTATCTGATCCAAAATTTTCTGTCATTATATAATTTACTGCTTTCTGAGGATCCACAATGAAAAGCTGACCATATTTCGTACTATCATTCTCGGACGGGTACAAAGGCTCATTTATTTGGTAATATATTTGTCCTTGAATTTTAAAACAATATAGTGCTCTCCCTACTGTAGGAAAATCAACTAAATTAGCATTAAACGATGCAAATGAAAACTGGAATGTTTTCTAGTTCTACAGACCTGTGACCGCAACGGTCATTGAATGAATTACCTTTATTATACACCTTCTCACCTAAAAAATGTTTTGCATTGTCATGCCTACATAAATTATTACTTATTTCTATACTATTATTTCTACTCAATCTTTGTAATCTTTGATTTAGTGCATTTTTACGACAAAGTATTCGTGATCTTATAACTCTTTCTTGTCCTAAATCACGGGCCCTATCTTCAAGAGCTAATTGTTCCTCGACTGTTCGTCTAGAACTTCCTGTTCATTCGGTGAGTCTTCTTATTATTTCAGCTGCTTGATTACGCTGTCTTTCTCTAATAATCGCTTCCTCATGCGATGTTCGTCTAACTCTTGGCCTACCC
>JAWWEQ010049092.1:0-14252 GCA_035583055.1 Torymus tubicola
CGGAATTTATTCATTGATTAATTATTTTGTTGTAACGTTATCAATGTGGTGCGTTCTAAGATGGTCACCTTGTATATGTATACAAAACTAACAGCAGCCGAACTGCAACACGAGGGCTACGCGGGGACTCAGCTGTGTTCGCGCGCGCTCTCTCCTCGTGAAGCAGACCGCAGTAGCGCCGTCTTTCGTACACTGTTAGCACCAAATATTTCGATAGGATTTGACATCAAGTAGAGGTACAAAAACATTTTACTAGAATACCCCCAGAAATTCCCTGCAGGCTGAAGGAAAAAAATTTATAATTAATTTTGCGGTCACTAATTTCGACCTTGGATTACTCGTATACGAAAGCATCTTTCACCACGAAACTTTTTACAGATAGAATGTATCTAAAAAGTACTTTCAAATGAATCCCTCATATATCATATTTACTTCTGCATTAACGTAATATAAGAAATGTAAAAAAAAGTGAGGTTGTGAAACCCCAAAACAAAGTATAAAGAGTACGGCATCACCCTGTTCGCCGAGACGTCACGTTACGTTCCTTACCCGCCAAGCAGGGCGCTGCCGCGCCCTTGGATACTGCCGTACAGAGAATTCGTGCTCTCATGTAAAGTCGTTATTTCCCCGGGCGTTACGGGCCTGTAGAAGCGTATGATCGGCTCTTCGACATTATTGACGCAATTGCCGTGCGTGACATCACGTTCGGAGGAAGTACGCGCGACTTAGTTTTGTGAAAAGCATAATATACATTAATAAATGTTTGGCATTATAGAGTTAGAAGATTAGAATTAGAGAGAGGACTCCAAATTAGAAGTGTGGAGCAAAATGAACAAAGTAATTTCATTTTACTTTCATTTTTATATATATATATGTAACACATATACCAATCTCTAATAAATAAAGTCATTCAGCGTAAATCATAAAGACATTTTATAATAAGAATAAATAGAGGGTAAACAATTCTTTAGAGATAGAGTACAGATCTGTTAAATTTTAGAGATCAGAGAATGGATAAATAAATCTAGATGAAAAAGTTAAAAATATATGAAATAAGAACAAACATTATTTAGAATAATTTATTTACATAAAATTAGACGATAATTCAACAATCAAACCATAAAAATAAAAAAATTACTTAACCTCTGAATTACGAACAAACGACTTGCTAGACGTCATCCGCATTAACACAAATCCACCATTAAATTTACAATCAAATGCTAGTAAAAAAAAATTGTAAGAGATATAATTTAACTGTAAGTGTTTAAAAAACTTACAGTTTTTTTACTGTAACTGTTTAAAATTGTAAGAATTAAACGTTATATTTTTTTAAAATAAATTATACACTTGACTTAGCTGTGTGAAGCAGGAAAACCTAGAGCGTAGAAACCTAGATGGAAGAAGAGGCTCTAGGCAGCCTGCACGTGTCCTAGATTCGCATACACAGAGACACAAGATCCCTATCGATACTGAAAGAGTTTATCTTGCTCACATCCACAGCAAAAACAAACCGCATGCGCAGCAGAACGCCGGTCGATACGGCGTCGATAGATTTTTTTTTTATGGAATCACCTTGCTTACTGCTTACTTTATTACTTTTCTTGTGTGCTTTAGAATTTTTTTAGTGTTGTTTTATGGTATTTAGTTTGTTAAATTTAGTGCTTGGAGTTTGCTTCGATTCTTTTGGTGTATATAAATTAAAAATTTTTTTTTGGGCATAAGTGATTTCTTTTTCCTTTTCTGCACAGTAGTTTTTTAAAATTGAAGAAAATTACAACACTTGATTAGTAAATATAGAATTTTCTTGTTCTATTGAAATTTAAAGAGTTTGTAATTGATAGTAAATTAAAGGAAAAGTAATTGTAAGCATAAATAAGCGAAGTGAGCTATACCAAATGGGTAATCCTGGCACACAATCTGACAAACCCTAACGAGTTTTCCTCCCCAGCCAGTAAATTTACACCTGAAATGGCCCAACAGGAAAAAGGCATTAGAACAGTAGTTAAAGACGAAAGAAGAGCACTACGTCAGGAATTTTCGGCGTGTACAATAGAAGAATTGAGAATACATGCTCAATGATCCAGGATAAACGTAGAAGAAACTCAAGGAGATTTTACTCGACGGATTAGTGCGCTTTGCTTTAAGACGGCTGTATGGGAAGAAGGCAGCGGAATGGGATCCAGAAGTTGATAATGATCCTTCCAGCTAACCTGGTCGACATTCTCTGGATCCGGACGAGTTGCTAGTTCATCACCCCAATCGCAGTTTGAACCGATCAACGTCAGTAAGCCAAACTTAAGCGGAGGTAGATGAGACGCCTAACGAAGCCCCACAAACAGCAACAAGCACGGCGGCAGTAGTCTCGACTATCGCCAGCAATTTCATGCATTCAACAGTCTTTGAGGGAGAGACAATGACTTCACGGACGTCCGAGGAGAAATTCCTCGAACCTCCGTTGCAAATACCACCTTATTTAGCATTCATGAAGAAAATGAAACACGGCCTTCTGTTTCGCGAGAAACGGAAGTGCCACGAGGCCTACTACATTATGCTCTCCCAGTGACGACTACCATTCAACACACTATGAATTACTCCTCGGTTTCTGAACGATGAAACGATGATGCAGAGGAACGAACTCGTAATGATCAATGATGTCTTCGTGGAAATTCGTCTCTACCCAATTATTTTCCAACGGGAATGATCAATAAAAATCTCTCGTCATTGAGTTCTAACCACTCCTCCGGCAGTAGCCAATCGATAGCCACACTGCCTATCCCCAACCCACTACAGCTAGTTACAATTTAGGTTATATAACGGGTAATTCGCAAACCATGCCCACAATGATCCCATCGTATTTGTACTCTCAACCGCTTCCTACCGCTAACATACCGAACTTACCGAACCACCCTCCTCCTCAGTTCCCACCCACCTATCAAAATACGACCCTACATACGTCCAATGCTGTACCAGTGATACCGCAATATAATGCTCCCCCGATGGAAAATATTGCTGGTGCACCCCCGTACAATTATTTAGGTTATGCTCAAAATTTTTATCCGCCGTTGTATCCACCGCAGTTCGCCCTACCCTTTGGATCGAGCACGTGGTGTGGAAATCAGTTCATTCCACAGGATTCGCAGAATAGGTCGTTTCAATAATCCTTAGGTAATAATGCGATACCAAAGTCGAGAGATGAACAATCATATTGCCCGTCGCAAACGCATTCCCAATGGCAACCAAACACAATTCATAATTCCAGTGCAGGCATTGCACATGATAATTTTCGTTTAATTCGATTGCTTAGACATTGGAAAATCTGCTTTACGGGAAAACCGCAAGAGGATGCTGATGATTTCCTTCGTCGATTATCGTCTTTCGCAAGGAGTTACAATACGCCTGACTCGACACTTCTGAGGCTGCTGCCAGTAATTCTTCAAGATCAAGCAGAGAGCTGGTCCGTACCTCTGGCAACTTAGACTAAAAGATGAAATTGGGAATCGAACTCCAGGTCTTGGAGAGACTATGGCTTCGTTGTAGCAGCCTTGAGGCTATTAATAGATAAAAAAAATCCTCCAATTAGTCTAGTAGGACAACTCGATCGAGCTTTTCGAAACGTACATCCTAGTTAGTCCAGAGTAATTCGTCGTAATCAATTCAACTCCTTTCAAGAATTGTTGATACTAGGACAATAAGAGGAAGTTGGGAAGGAGAGGGAGAGGAATTATAAGCCACCACCGCCTCCAGATGCCTCGATGTTCCCAAGTGTTGCCTTTTGCCCGTTAGAAGATGAGCAAATGAGACGCAAACGTCGAAATCTCGAAGGACCAAATCAGCTGCAAGAGGTGTCGACACTGGAAGGAATGAGATAGCTGCCATTAAAAATGCGAAGTTCGTACCAAGCAAATCTCCTACTAGCACAAATACAAATGATTCGCAAAATAAGTCGACTAAGGCGCAAGCTGCATCGAAAACGTACGCGAAAAACCAGACTGCACCAACTCAGTCTCCCAACGTGCTAACCAATTCAAACACTCAAACGTCACCGACACCAGGCAGCCAAGGCCATAATAATTCCCCGTACTGGGTATGTAAGCAACTAGGTCACTCGGGCCAATATTGCTCCAAGCGAACTGGGAAAATATGTTTCAAATACGGTAAGCCAAGCACTATAATTCCCAAATGTACAAATTGTAAACAACCCTCGAAAAATGAGTTTATATCACTCGCATCCATAAACTTAGAGATATCGTAGAAAACTCTGCCTTCACATGTGAAAGTAGAAGGAAAGGCTTCATCAGAAGAGTCGTATTTAGTACCAAAACCCTTGCATGATCGAAACTCGAATTTCGAAAATCCTTGCACCTCGAACCTTGTAAAAACTCGTATTACCTCGAAACCTTGAGACACGTTTGGTCTGTCACAACCTCGTATACCCACGAATCTCTTTGACTCGAAGCCTAGGAACTCGAGCAAAGAAAATTTAACTCATAACTCGAATACTCGAAAACTAAACGCTAATAAATCGTACGCAACTAACTCGTCTTGCACCTTGGAACCCTCGAAAAGTAGTTGTCAAAACTCGGAAGATGACTACCGAAATTGCTGTTAAGAAAACCTAACCCAACCCAACCCAACCCAACCCAACTCAACCCAACCCAACTCAACCCAACCCAACCCAACCCACCTACCGATTTATTGTCAAGTGAACTACCCGCCTATCGTAATCGTTGAAGATACCCTTCTCACCTACCGATATTATCGAAATTTTGCAAACATGTACCCTAATTTCTAGCCTGTGAGCGTGGATTACCTCACCCACCTATACATAACCGCAAGAATACCCTACCCGAACAGAAAAGCAATGCAAAGCCTTACTCCTTATAACTTTCGTATGTGTTTGCAGAATAAGCGTATGTAATAGTAACTTTTATGTAATTAGCTTTGCAACAGTTATAAGACTCTCTAGTATCATGTATATATGTAGCGAATTTTGTACAGATTGTTCAAATGACCAAGATTCGAACTCGATACGTACACTAGCACATACTTGTAAGTAAAATTAGAGTCAAAGAAGCGGCATCGGTTTAGAAGGGATAATATATTATGTACTCACAGGGTAGCTAGGTTTCTCGCGAATAGAATTGTACACTCACCTCGCTTATGTGACGCGCTGTGCCAAACAAGTTTTTTTATCGGAGAATTCAACTAAATAGGTCACTGTACCATGACTCACGCAAGCGCTCGCACACAAGGGAGGAGGAATTTGTAACATCAAATTTAGATTTGATTCGCATACATATTTGAAGATCCCTCTCAACACTGAAAGAATTTATCTTACCCACATCCACAGCAACAAAAAACCGCGTGCGCAGCAGGGCGCCGGTCAATACGGCGACGATAGCACTGCGAACATATGTAGAGCGAAAGAGCCAGAGCCGACAAGGGACAAGGGAGTGAGAGGGGGCGCCTAGGGCGCGCTGTCGCCGAAACGATCGAGAGTGACTGCGCGGGAAAGTCGTTCACTTAGTCCAGTTATTCGTTTCGAATCGTATAGATATTATTCAAATCGTCGTAATGTATCGAATCGTATTGAATTAAGTCTTGTACAGTAGTATTATAGTGCATATATTAAGTTATATTCGCGTCGCCGACGACATTTTCTTAGTATGGAGCAGCGTGCGTTTAGTATTTTTCAAGTTTTTGTAAATCGTAAGTGCGGTGAAGTGCTACGGTATGTGTGTCAAGCTTCGCGGTGTTTGGTATATTCGTTTTAGTGCTGCAGTAGCAACTGGCGCTCAACGTATTTAATAAAGTGTTTAAACGGTATTTTTAAACTCAGAACTTTTGTAATTATTTCACTCGCCCTTTCCAAAATTGAATCCCTCCCGAATTTTCCCTCTCCCCTCTCCCCCAGTAACTATTGAACTGTTACAAATTATAACACACTTAGCCGAATTTATAACAGGAAAATTATTGACATTAAAGACCCTAAAGAAATTTCAAATAAAATTAGAGATTCTAGAAAAACAGAAGCTAACGTTGAAAATAATAAAAGAGTTGATG
Organism: Torymus tubicola; assembly: GCA_035583055.1. Lineage (NCBI taxonomy): Eukaryota > Metazoa > Arthropoda > Insecta > Hymenoptera > Torymidae > Torymus > Torymus tubicola. The sequence goes on from JAWWEQ010049092.1 coordinate 6,064, forward strand.
ATTTCTGCGATCGCTTTGATACAATAATTAGAGAATAAGAAAGTTGTGACGCAGATACGTCTCTGGCCGAGGAAGAAAAACGTTCAGCTTTTTACCAAGCTGTGTTAAATAATTTCCCAGAGATTAGATCAGCTTACATAGTTAGAAGACAGACTGACAACAAGGAAATGACATAAAAAGAAAAGAAATTGGTCCTTTTACAGTTAGAGTCAGAAAATAAGAAGTTAAATGGCGAAATTAGAAACTCTCAAGCAAACCTCGCACAGAAAAACTCAGTTGGACAGCCCGCGGAATATAATCGTTGCTATAGATGCAACAGAATTGGACACATGACCGGCGACTGTCCATTAGAGGAGTTTTGATTATGGTTCTGTTATATTATATCTGCCAAGCAGAACACATACACTAGAGGTAGAGGAAAATTTAATAGAGGTGGTAGTAGAGGAAACTTTAGTGGTAGAGTCTTCAAAAAAAGTAGTAATAGAGAATCTAGAGGAGGATCCCAAGCTGGACTGCGTCATGAAGCAAAAGCTTATATTGCAAGTATGCGTAAAAATTAATTGAACTCCCCCACTAAAATTACCTTTATTGCGGATTCGGGCGTAACTGACTACATCGAAAACAAGGGAATTAATTTTAGAAGATGCACGGGAGAAAGTATTAGAAGCGCTAATAAAAATGAATCAGCAAACATTAAAATAGATGGCAAAGGAGATCTGATACTGAAATCTAACATTTTTGATAATGAAACAATTAGGTTGATAAATATTATAGCAGCCAAAGATATATCAGATAGCCTCATTTCCCTAAGACGTTTTTTAGATGCAGGGTTAGGAATCTATTTAGATGACAAAAATTTAAGTATATTTGATAAAGAAACTGGCGATTTTGATTTAGATGAACTTATTTTAAACGAAAAAATACATGTCTAAGATGACATTAATAATAAAGAGTCCCTTGAAATTACCAATCACTTAGAGAATAACACAGATAACAATAAGAATAAATTAGACGAAGGCATGCTATGGCATATGAAAGTGCGAATTAATGCACCGGAGCTAAAAGCTGTCTTTTTCTGCCTGTCGAGGTATGAGGAGCAGCCGACGTGCCACACGTACACTCACACATATACCGCGCCACGACAACCACACTCAAGGCCACGACCGAACAGAGAGCCAATGAAGGGGGAAATTTCCGAGCCAACGTAGACATCGGGCACATGTATATACAAACACGATGACACACTACACGAACACGTACACTGACACTATATACGCGAACAAACATACACACATGTACACAGCGGCTATACTGCGCGACGCGACGCATGAAATAGAGAGAGATAAATATACGAGCGAACATGAGAGTGAGAGAGAAAGAACGAGCGCCAGAGTAGGGAGAGAGAGCCAGAGCGTACACTGTAGTAGTCTACACGCTACGGACGTATGGGAGTAATAGAGAGAGAGCGAGTGCTAGAGTAGGGAGAGTGAGAGAGAAAGATAGAGCGGCAGCCTGCGCGCTGTAAGTAGATAGCCGAGCATACGTGTGAGAGAGAGAATAAATGAGCCGGAGTCGGAGAGTGAGTGAGAGAGCATGATACGGCCAGTGGGCTGTATTTAATAGAGGCGCGAGAGAGAATACATGCGTATAGCATCAGCGCGAGAGAGACACGTGCCGTATATGAATACTATATAGAAGACAGAGCGAGAGAGGGGAATTACCCGTGCCTGTGCGATTGTGTTACAGGAGAAAGATGATCAAGATGAAGATGTGAATCAGCGTGCCAGTTAGTGGAGGCATACAAATTAAGGCGCGCCTCTACTATGCCAACCTAATAGAGAACAATGCTTTGAATTACGCGCGCGCAACAGGTGGCAGATCGGCTGACCGACCTAGCCCTACGGATATGCTAATCGGCGAATCAGTGTTCCGATTGGCCTTCTTCTCGCCTCTATAGGTAAAAGGGGCGTGAAGAAGAAGGACAATAGCAACAATTAGCGCGCGCGTAAGGAATTAATGTGCCATTATAATTAATAAGAGTGACTGCGGCAGCGCGAGCCCATGGAGCAAAGAAGAAGGAAGTGAGCGAGCACATTTGCCGTGCTCCTTCATACCGCCATAGTGAGCGAACCAGTCTAGTCAAGTATAGAGAGTTTCGAGAGTTGTAGAGAGAGTTTTTGAGTTGAGTGTTAGAGAGAGAGAGAGAGAGAGAGAGAGAAAGAGAGAAGGTGGAAGCTTGCGAGGGAGTTGTTTCTTCGGAGTAATAATAGCTGCAGTGAGTTCTTTTGCCCTATTGTCGGCGAGCCTTTTTCGCTCCCCGATGCGCCTTTTCTTTACAGGTTGGACGCTCGTGGGTCGGTAGTAGTGTGCGAAAGTGTTCTTTCTCTCCTTGACGCGTGCGAAATTGTGATTGGCGGCCATTTTGCAGACGTAAATTTCCATGGTCATAGTGCCGATTAAATACGGGAGTGATTTTGGAGAATAATAAACGAATCAAAGCGAACCGTGGACTTATTATTATTTTTTTGTGTCTTAAATTTGTGTCTCTGATGAACCGTCTTGACCCGTGTGTTTCTGTCCATAGTGCCGCGTGATTTTTCGGTTAGGAATTTCAGAAGTACCGCCGAGGGTTGCGACTGTCTCCAGCTCGTCCTTGGTAACCAAATCCGCTCCAGAGAGTAGAGTTCTGCCCGAGAGTAGCCAAGCGAGAGTTCCGCGATTGCGACAAGGTGCCCATATAAAATAATGCAGTCGCGATAGTCAATCGGAAATTGGAGGGAAATTGAGTAAAATATTCGTGTTGTTAAGACCTCAGGGCGAGCATAGTGACGCGGCTCGGGGAATGAAATTGCTGTGTTACAATATGTTCTAAAATACTTAATCTAAACAAAATGGTTCAGATAAAAATTGTTCAGGACAAAAGGGGTCACCTTTTGGTACTAATGGATTTGACCTTGAGGTCAATATTCAAGATCATTTAAAGGTCAAATTGATTTTTTCAAATAGAAACCCCTAGTTTTGACACCAGATTCAGAATGAGCGGAAAATTTTACGTCTGACATCATAGTTTTAAATTTTTTGATTTACTTGTTGAAGGTCATATCAAGGTCAAAGGTTAAAAATTTTCCAAAAGATATTTTTTCTTAACTTTTCGAGATTTATCGTTAAACAAATATTTGAACGATGAAGGAGCCAATGACCTTCATCTTTTTGACTTTGATGAGACAATTTCAAGGTTAATCGTCAGAGTTGTTTATTTTGGGTGCAAAATTCCAATAAATAAAACGAAATTTTCCGAAAGAGCAATTAGAGCAGTAATAGTGGGACAGTCACCAACAGGCTATATACTTTGGCATCCTACCTCCGGAAAATTCCTTTATTCTAGAAACGTTAGATGCAATGAAAAGATTATATACAAAGATGTATACAAAGAGACAACAGAAAAACTAGATGATACAAGCGATGAACGTTTGCCAAACAATTTAGAAGAAAACCAAAGTCAGAGAAATAAAATTGAAAAAGAGAACTGAGAGGAGAAACAACGGGCAGCACAAAACGAGAAAAGTGAAAAACCCAAAAAGAGAAGTAAATCCAAAGAATAGAAGCAATAGAGAAAACTTAGACGACGAATTCGGACATGTATTACTGACATAAATAAACAAAGGCCCATCTTCCTATCTAGACTAGCAATTACTGACATACATAAACATGATTTAGATGTAACCCAAATAGATGTCTAAACTGCCTTACTAAATGGGACATTAGAAGATGAAATTTACATGGATATTCCAGATGGTCTTGATTATGATGCAAATACTAGAAAAACTAAAGTATGCAAACTACAGAAGTCTTTATATGGCCTTAGAGACAGTCCAAAGAGATGGAATGTAAGATTTTCAGAAGAGGTACTGAAGCTAGGACTGGAAAAAGATATAAATAAGCCCTGTCTATTTACTTCGAGGGAAAATGGAAAAGTTGTCTTGCTGATTCTATACGTAGATGATATATTACCAGTAGGCAACGATAAACAAAAATTAGACGAAATAAAGATGAAATTAAGCCAAGTATTTAAGATGAAGGACTTAGGAGAACCAGAAAACTTTCTGGGAATTAGAATTATTAGAGATAGACAGAATAGAATCATAACCTTAAAACAAACCGAGTATATAGAGAAAATTCTAGAGAGATTCAATATGAAAGAATGTAAATCCCAAAGAACACCCATGGTGACAAGACAAGTTAAAAATAGAGAACTAAAAGTAGAAAGAAACCTAGATGAATTAGATGAAACGCAAACAAAGACAAAGGCACCATATAAAGAAGCAATAGGAAGCCTATTGTATTTAGCAGGTGCGACAAGGCCTAACATCTCATTCGCAGTCAATCACCTATTTAGAAGACAATTAGATGCAACCGAAGAAAGCTGGAAAGATGTAAAAAGAATTTTCAGATACCTTAGAGGAACCTCAGAAATTGGCTTGACGTATAGAGTTAAAAGTGACACTTTAGAAGCGATGACTGATGCTAGCTTTAGAGATTGCTCTGACTCATTGTCAACTAGTGGCTATATAGTGCAACTATATGGAAATCCAATAATGTGAAGCCATAAACAGTCCTATGTCACATTGTCAACATGCCAAGCCAAGTATCTCAGCATGCGTGAAGCCTATCAAGAACTTGTGTCATTAGACAAGGCAAAAATTACAAAATAAATTCGGCCGCGCGACATTCGGTTAGGTGTAGGAGTAGTCGAGGATAGCGTAGTTTTTCGGAAGTATTAGCCCTCAGGGCGAACCTTTGACGTGTGCGCTCGGAGAGTAAAAGTGCCACGTCACAGATGGCCGTACCGTCGACGCCGTGTGTGCGCTCCCGCTGCGGTCCCGGCGGCAAACCCGGCGCTCGCTCACTTGTCCTTCTACGACAACAGTGTATAGACGAAAGGAAGCGTCATCGCATCAACAACGAGATATAGAAGATATTATTAGAGGATTAATAAAGAGTTTATTTATTATTAAGTAACCGCCTGTTTCAATTATTCACTAAATCCAACAGTTTGTTATTCTGTAGTTGAGTTGGTTTTTTATTGCTTTGAATTTTAATATTTCAGGTAATAATGACTAGTGAATGGTCAGAAGGTAAATCTAGCTCTTAGTTGTAAAATAGTTAGGATTTGTACCTTTTACTTAGTTCCGGTAGCTTATATTTGTCAGATGCCAATAGGTGAACCGGTGATTTTTTTGGTTCATATAATTGGCGGTTTGACGGATTGGGAGTTGGCGATCTGGAGCCCCACCATGGGTGTTTCGCGTATAGTCACCACAAGCAATAAATCGATGACCTAATTCTTTGAAAAAAGAAGAGAATATTTCTCATTTGATGATGTATTTCACGGGCACTAAACAGCAGATAACGTGATTGGCCTATTCCAATCTTCAATGGTTACACTGTTTGCTTTGAGATAATCATCTGTATTTTTTAAACATTTATAATGTTTTATTGATGATTTAATTAGTATTACCCCACTTGGATGTTTCGTGTCGTACACATAATAATTTGGGATTTTAAAATAGCTGTTTTCTGTGAAATGCATCTCAGATATTAGCTTAACGTCAATATCATGATCTATCCAAAACTTTTCAACTCATCTATCCTACTTGCGAGTCCGTTAGCGTTCCAGAAAGAGATCCTTATATTATTGATGTTGTGTTCGGCTAAACAAGTTTATAAGAAGCTTAGGATAGTATCCATTCTTCTAATTAGTAGAGTCATCGTGGCTTGGAGTTCGTTGGTATTTGGTGTTATTGTTTGGGTGGTTGTCTTGTTTTGATTTATTTCTGTTTCCGTTTGATGTGTATTGTCCCTAGTTGCATGTGCATATGAAATATTTTTTTTTTATTCGATTAAACGGTGCGAGATTTAATTCTTGGGTTGGATATTGGTTTAATTTTATGTCTCTTTAAGCAGAATTCAGCTTCCGTTGGAGCTGTTTGTGAACGGTACATCGCTTGTAGCTGGCTGGCTGGAAAATTCCGTATTCTTTTTTTTCAGTTCTTTTATTATTGATTGGTATTTTTCTGACATATTAGGTTAGATCTTAACTTCGTTATTTAAGAGTTACTTGAGAGTGCAGTTGTTTTCAGCGACTTTAATTAATAGTTTTGTCAGTGGATGTATGACTTCTACGCCACTGACATATATTGGAGGAGATTTTAGTGGAGTTACCTTATTGTTTGTGTTTGTATCTTACAATTAGATGTTTAATACATCTAAAGTTTGTTGTAGAATTGTGAGTCATTTTGAGTGTCTATCGGTTGGTTTAGAGTAGTTCAGTAGTCCTATATGTGCGTTTGACGTTTATTTCAGAAATTTTGTTCATCCAGGCTACTTCTGGCTGCTTTACCTCTTGATATTTTCCAATCTTGACTACTAATATGGTATCTCACTTCTTCTGTTGGGTCAGTTATCTGTTGTTTAGCGGGTGGATTTGTGAAATCTGTTTTTGTCGGCATGGTGGCTATTAAAACTTACAGTAAATTTTTAAGATTTTAAAAATGGGGGCTCTAGTAAGCAACTAACTTTTAATTTATTGGTTTCATTTGCATATATGTAAGTGAAAGCATATACGTACGGCGTTGAAAGTATTTTTATTACAAAGCTGAGAATTATTGAAATATAAATTATTGAAAATCGGTCAAAAATACAAAAAAATCATCAAAATTAAGTTTCTGACCATTTTTATCTTCAAAACTGTGGTTCAAAAAAATCTAAAAATGTTCAGGGATAACCGTAATAAGTAGCAGGATATTACCTAAGAGTTTCAAGAATATCTATTTTTCGACCTCTCGATTTGATAGAGATAGAAACACATACACACCCAGGCACACACTATGGGGTTACCCTACTCGCTCTGCTCGTTAACCCTCCATTTTTAGGAAAAGATAAAACTTTAAATACAGTTTTATTTCTTCACCCTCGAGGTAAATAAAAAGATTCGCTTTAATTCAAAGTAGGCAAAGTAATCTACTCACTGTCACTATAAAATTTTGGAAACCATTAAAACTGTATTAGTTTTTATTGATGGAAAGACAAAAATTAAATAAATTTTTAACTATCTGATGTGCCTTTTGTATGGCTTTTTCTTCCCGTTCTCTTGAATATCACCAATAATTCCAAAATTTTAAGTATATGTTTTTAACAGAAGAAAAGACATTGACCAAAACCATACATTTCACTACTTACAAATGTGCTCTTTTTAATAGTGAGGTCAAAATTACATTTGAATACTTCTATAAACTAACGTCGGGTTTTTAGTAAAAAATTACTAATAGTCGCATCGTGATCAGCACCCTCGGAAACCTCTGTATTCCAATTTTCAATTTCGAAAGTGGAATAACAATATCTAAATCGACGATCTCGACAAAGCTCTGTATATCAATTTTCAATCAAAGCTTTAGTAAAATGTTTCTGCTAATTTTCAATAGCCATATTGGCTTCGCCATTTTCAATCACGTAAGTTGAATAATAAAATCTTAATTAGCGACCTCAAAAACCCCTGTATCATCTTTAACAGCTGTACATCAATTTCGAGAAAAACCTAAGTTCTTTTCCAATTTTGACCGCCATATTGAATCCGCTATTTTTAATTTTGAAAATCTTGATCAGCGACCTCGAAAACCCGTGTATACTAATTTTAAGCAAAATCTCAATTTCAGTCGAACTTTGGACCACGATCTTTTAATTCGGAAGTCTGATAGAAAAATGGTTATCAAGAAATTCGACAGACCCGTATACCAATTCTTGGCGTAACTTTCCAAAGTCTGATGGCAAGATCATGATCAGCGACAACTCAAACCACTATAATCTATTTTCGACAAAAACCAAAGCTTTTTTTAAATTTTAAAAGCCATATTGGATCAGCCATTGTTAATTTTAAAAAGCTGATAATAAAATCATGATTAGCAACTTCAACTTTTCAAAATAAAAAAATAGGATAAAATAATAAAACTCTTTTAACTTTAAATAGGATTAAAATTTTTTAATAGTATACCCTTATTGACAAACTCTTTTAAATTTAAAGAAATTAAAAAAAAAGAAAAACAATCCAAAAGAGCATCAATAAAAATATTTTCAAAGCTGTATGTGTACACTGTCATTCACATAACTCCAAATGAAACATTAAAATTCACGCA
>JAWWEQ010049093.1:0-87363 GCA_035583055.1 Torymus tubicola
TAAACCTGTCGATAACTCAAGTTTATCAAAGCGTTAGGGTCTAATATTCTAGCATTCTTCATATTTTAGCATCGAAACACATACCTCAAAGTTTCAGCAAAATCCGTGATCCGGAGGCCGTGACCTCTCCTAGTAAGCTTCATCGAGATGATACAAGAAGGTAGAAGGACATCGGGTCGCGTTTGAATTCAGCTAATGAATACAAATACATATATATGAGAGAATATTCAATAATCGTGAAGGCGGTGTGTTTGTATAATACAAACTAATGAATGAATGAATATATTAAATGTCACACAAATTACCATTCGCTCTTTCCCGGTAAATTGTTCTCTTTTTCTTATTTATCTATCTACTCTCTAAATTCGAATAAGTGAATATTGACTTATTCAAATTTAAAGAGTATTTATTTACTTATCTGTCTGTCTATCTATCTATTCTATCTTCTGCGCACACATAATTAAATCACGTTCTCTGTCGGTCTCTCTCTTTCTCTTTCTCTTCATCCGCGGCGTGATATATCGTCCCTCAAAGTAAACTACGACACGCAAATGGTGCGAATGTTTGCTTCTGTCAAGTGCAAAGCAGGTGCTATATAATTGTGTGTCTATGTGTGCATGTGTCTGTGTGTGTGTGCGGACTGTATCAAACGACCTACATATAGATATATATATGCCACAACCACGCGACGATCCGCGCCAAGAGTTTGGATATTTGCTCACCGACACCGTTAAGAGAAAGAGAGAGAGAGAGAGAGAGAGAGAGAGAGAGAGAGTGTGTGAGTATAGGAGACATCGAACTAAGCGTTGACTCACTGGGTATTGCGTGAAGTTAGTTCGCGAAGTCGAATGGGTGGTGAAGTTGTGAGATAGTTGATATTGATGATTAGAAAATATGTGCGTTTGGTTTGAGACTTAAGGAATAGAGTTTGGAGAAGATATATTTAGTTTTGTAATAGCGTGTTGATGTAAGAGCTCGTGTGGTTTGGTCCTTGTACCTGCGAGAAAAAAGTTGTTACATGAAATGTAACGTGCTTGTGGTCTGTAGGGTAGATGTCCGTGTTAGTGTGAGTTTAAGCCACTTTTCAGGGTGGTCACACCATAATAGAATGTTTAAATTGTCTCAGAAATTACGAACAATATTATATTGGTAATAAAAATAATTACTTACTTGAAAAAATTCTTTTCACTAAAAAATATTAATTTTTACGAATATTACAAGAAATATAAAAAAAATAATTGTACGTACTTGTGTACTCTACCAGACAACCAAGTACATATTTGTGTATCCCCGATTAGTGTATCTTGAAATTATTATCATTGCAAAAAAAATTGTTTTCTAAACCATAACGCATTAAGAATCGATTTTTAACCATTTTTGTAGACGTAAATATGTTATTCGACTGCAATTTCTATCGTAGATCATAAGTTTCCTAGATTACAAACATTTTTTTTTGGTTTGGCGCAAGGTACAAGGAGCAAAATATATAAACTCTCTTCTGTGGATATGCATAAGTCTTCATATCAAAGAAGTCAGATTCAACATATTTTACTGGACACTTTTGATGCAATGATAATCCAATTTTTGAAAATTTTAAAACTTCTATCAATTCTTGTCTGCTACTCAATTATCATTTATTCTTGACCTAAGATACTAAATAAACAACTGGAGCCCTTATAAATGAAACCATATTCAAATAAAAGTGGTTATGAACGTTTTCCATTTTACTAATATTTTTCCGTTAATAACCTTCCCAGGAATTTTTCTCAAAGTACAAAAAATAATAATGGCTAAATCTGACTCTGATATGAACCACAAGTCTCTTCGTCTTATCAAATAATTTCCCTTTACACATAAAACTCGCACCCTTCGTTCAAACAAACCCTTCCCATCCGTTATTAAAATCTCAAGCCCATGTTTGCCCCGATCTCATTAACACTTCTCCTTTACCTACCTACTTGCTATATTATTATCCCATCTCCCATCTCGTTTCTCCGCGTCTACCCCCTTTCGTGTGTACGTGATATCAATGTACTCATATATATATATATATATATATAGATATATATATACACACACACACACACATACACCCGTTGTCTGTATCATGTTACGAAAATGCGAGCACCCCTAGCTGTCAATTATTTCTCGCGTTCTTGGGAGATAAGACGCGAGTATTGTACGATATTCAGTAGCGCGTGTGGAACAGTGATGTAAGTGAGCGATGGAATTGTTATATTGTCGTGGCTCCTGCCAAAATGTGACAACTGGGAATGAGTCACTCGCCCGCCTCTTGGATAATGAAGATTGTTAAATAACTCGCTAACTGAGGAAACGAGATTTTTAAAAACATTTTATGGTGTTTAGTTTTAAACTGTAATTGTTGTACCGAAATATTGGAGGAGGGATATATTTAAGAACAACGAAAAAAATGCTACGTGGAATTTCTTGAAAAATTAATGTAATATTTGTGTAAGGACCTATAGATTTCTAAAATTATAACTGGAATTCCAACTCTATATCATGATTTCGAGACAGAACGCGAACGAGTTGCCTCATCATATGCGTGTAAACTGTTAATAACCTAGTGTTATTTTCATTCTCCATAGACTAGCGTTCTTCATTTTTCTATAGATGAGCAACGGTCGGATAAACGTGAACGCCGAAGGACTATTCGATGTTGTAAATACAAGAATATGTAAAAAAAGAATAAGTGTTGCTCGGATGTACTTAGTGACTCTAGTTGTATATGTAGCTGGAATTTCAATTCTCTCTATTGAAAAAATTTTTGGTGAATTTTCAACTAGCTATATTCTGTTAATAGTACATTGTGTAACAAAGGAAGAAAATGAGCTATTTCAAACGAGGATGAGGTGGTAGCACGAATCAGAAAACAGCTTTTTGCATGCATAAAAGTTGAGTACGTCATCGTGCATTTCAATTCGTGCACAAAATAGTTAGAAATGATTATATTGTTGATATTTCACTTCAGATATTCATTATTTTGCAGTTTAACTTGAAATGTTTTCAATATCCCTTTAAATCAGCTAAGAAGAACTTTAAACTGCAGAAATTGGATGATACGATACTATTCTATAAAATTTTTCCGGTACACTCTAAAATCCAAAGTGCAAAAATCGAATTTACACTTTACGAAAGTGTAATTTGAGAAGTTTACCCTTTCTAGACAGTGTAAAATCCCTTATTTACACTTTCGTAAAGTGTAATTTCGAATTTTACACTTTTTAACGTCATATTTTACGCTTTGGGGGTTACAGTGTAAATTATGAAAAATTTAAATTTTTCCCTCAACCAGGGTAATACATACGTCATTTTCTACATGGCTTTCAGGGCCTGGAAAAAGGCTCGTTCAGTGTCTTTAGAATAGCTTTAGCTATTTCAGTAATATTAACAAAACATAGTTTTAAGTTAACGGAAACCATATTGGAAAAAGTGAATATACTAAATAATAGTTACGAAACAGTTACTCCGTTTTATATAGTAAACAAACATAAAGCTATGAAAATGCTTCTTAATACGAAATAAAATGATACTCGTGAGTTTAAAAAACAAATATCATATATTGTCAAGTAGTACGAAAAACTTGCTCAAATACGCATTTCAAATATGTTCCTAGCTTTATATTTATCTTTAGCATTTATTCTTCCGTATTCAAAGACGGCTATAACAAACAATTTCACCTTTCAATTACAGCAGTATTATACGCGTGACTTATCAACTATAGTTTAAAAAAAACGCAGAAAAAAAACAAATAACGAAAAACAACAACGACGCATTTTATTTCATTCTCTATGTACCCTTTTCAACCCACGGCGCGAATAAAATAACGCTTTTTCACCGATAAACTTGGCGACGCTATAAAAACCCTCTCTAACATTTCTCTCTCTCTCTCTCCTCCTTTACATCAACGGCACATACACACCGGAGACAAAGAATCCCGAAGCGCCCGGGCGCAATGATGCTCGCTTCCTCGAAGCCGTTCGCGCACAATTGCCTCTCAGTCGTGCGCGCATACATACATACGCGTATCTATATATGCATTGGATGACAGGCCACTCGAATACAAAGGACCTCCTATCTCTATCTCTATCTCTTTCTCTCGTGTCGTCTAGACTGATTATGCAAACGCCTGAGAGAGAGAGAAGAGATTTTCTACGTCAATCGCATTCGAATTTTCCTCGTGAGTTAGCGCTAGCTCAACGCATTTTTAAGGGATAATAATGGTAGCTAGTGTTTCAGGAAGTGTTGAGGTTCACAGATAAACGCCAAATGGGACCTCGCTTAATGCGAACTTGTGCGGTAGATTAATATCGCACTGATGGCACAGGGACGAGGGATAATCTCGAGAGCGATAATTGAGAGATATGTTACCATGATCTTTTCTCGCGGTTATCACGTGAGATGTATAGCTGCTAGTAGATTTGAGATCGAGGATGCAGAGAGAAGGATTCGAGTATTTTTCAAACTCTCGCGTATATAACCGCAGGAACGTCGAAAAGTTTCTATTAATTAACCCTCGTGCAGAAGTTTGTTCTTTTTTCTATCGTAGCTGATCGGCTCGCCTTCCCATTTCAACTTTCCAAACTCTTTCCATGAACATTGATTTCCAACGTGCACGTACCACCAGAAAGAGAGAGAATGTCGCGATCCGCCAATCTCCAGATCTCCGGTCGGATATGCCTGTGTGCGCGACTTTTCCGCGGGTAAAGTTACGAAAGTTAAAAGCAGGAGGAAACGGAAAGAAAGGACACGTAGAAATGCCGGGAAAAAGGGTATCATCAAGGAATCGAGTCACAAAAACTTTGGCTAAAAAGGAAGAGAAGAGAGAGAGGAGTGGAGGAAAAAGAGAATAGCACGTAAGTACAGCTGAAGCGTTCGATTTGTTTTACTTTACAACTTATTTGAGAAAAAAAGTAAGAGAGAAAGAGAGAGAGAGAAAACTGCAAGCTGATAACCTATACGCGAGAAATGTAGTGTTGGGTATTCGATCGCCATGTTTTCTATTTTTTGCAAAATATTTGCTTTAATTTTTTCAGATTGTAATTGCTCTACGTGCAGCGCGAAAATTTGCAAAAATACAATCCTGCAGACGCCGCATCGGATATTGTAAATATTATTCCGGCGTATTTTCCTCCCTCGGCGAAATAAAAAGTACTCCGATAATCCGGCGGCATTCTTTATTAGTTTATTTCGAACGCCGACTGCATTTGCATAAAAATGAAATCCCGGCGTCAGCCGCCGGCACGAAAAAAGTATTGAAAATCGAGCAATCAATTCGCGGAGAGAATTGCACCGTCAGCCGTTTTCGCAATTCGCCCGATATACATCGTTCCTCTTGTTTATACACTTTCTTCGTGTGTGTGTGTACGTGTGCGTATATATATATATATATATATATATATACAAAAATATATATGCGCGCGCAATTTTAGGAAAAGTTTTCCGTAACTCGGTGCTAAAAGCGACGAAAAAATTGATAAGAATGAGCGATTTTATCTTAATTCACGGTAATTTTTAAGATTTTCATTGTAATTCATCATTTTTTACGAGTTTCAAATGTACGTAATTAGGTACCACATTTGTCCAATTTTAACCATTTTTAGTTGTAATTTGAAAGTTCTTTTCTTCTACTTTAATCCTTTCCGTCTGAAAAATTTTTTGGCATTTTCGTATCTTAATATTGGTTTATAATTGGTGATTACTTTTCGTTCATTTTTCACATGGTAAATTTACATGAAAAAAATTGATTTGACGTTAAAAGAGTGTCATAAAATCGTTTTATTTGGTTCCAAAATGTTCTTCTATGGCCCATAGAACAAGAAAAAAAAATTGTTACAGAGGTTTTTCCAAACTTTTTTCCGTCGCTTTTTCGCCCAAGCTAAGGGAAACTTTCCCTACAGTTGCACGTGCGAGTCGTCGATCGATAGAAAATATCGTGCAAAATTTTTCGGAAGCCCCCACGGGGTGAAGCCTTAGGACTTCGTCAATCTCCCTTTTTTGCGTTTTGATACGCCGGAGCGGTGAATCGAACACGAATTGTACTGAATTGTCCGAGAGATGATGTTTTGCGATGGCTTCTCTTTGTTACGCAGTAATAACTGAATTCGTATTCCTCGTGTATTGAATGTGCTGAATTTAGAGGAAAAAATGTCGGAAGTTACGTTGTTCACATAGGGTAAGATATTATAGGTGGGTGGGAATTGAAAATTTAAAGACGGATAAACTGACGCTATATTTCCCTATTGCAGCTCCACAATTTCCAGCGAAATCGGATAGAATCTGTGACAGAAGTGTTATCGAGATCGACGGTTAGAGAAGCGTCGCTCCGAGGGCGGGAACGAGAGATAGAGAAAAATGCATTCGCAGATTCAATGCTCGTGTATTTTTAGCGCGAGGAAGGGGAAAAAAGGGAGCGCTGTAACTTTGTCAATTCCCTGTGCCTGATGCTATCGTCTGCTACTGCTGCTGCGTGTGCAGATATTCGTCTTTTTCCCTGAGCTTACAACTAGCTCATGTGATTCGAAAAATAGATAGAAAGTGAAAGTCAAGTGATCGAAATTCTTGCATATTTATATTATATGCGATACTTTGCATATATATAAACGAGTAGTTTCTGACGTTGGAACGTCGATTAAATTTTTATTCCATTGTGACTCGCGGTTATAGAATTATCAGCATGCGTGCGCGGGGGTTGGTACGACGTAAAAGTGAGTGTCGCGTAAGAACCGTAAATCCAATCCTCGTAAAATCGTATCTGCCCGTAAACTGCCCGCGTTTACAGTTATTTAAACGTAAAACGATTCATTTCACGTTTATACATGTGAAATTGCTCGAATTTTATTTTTACCAACGCTTACAAAATAGCTTCAGCCAATTCTCGTCAAAGATAATGTATATTAATTTCAGTACCTTCAAGAGTCTATCGAGTCATTTTTATATATAACGATTTTTATCAACAATTAATTGCTATTTGAACTCGTTGGAGTTATGTATAGCAGAAGTCTGTATTTAGTTTCGATCAATGGGATTTACATCTTCAATATCAATACTAACAAATCACAGCAGGTTATCGATGCAATTTTCTCGCAAATGAAACCCTCCAATTCTCTATTGCTATAAAATGAGAATATTATCCGGGATTGACGCTAATAATCATCAGATATATAGGTATCAAGATAATAAAATGCTCAAGTAGATTTTCTATAAAATAAAACGAAATCATTTAATCAATTTAAATAGCTTCCACTTTGAAATACTGTGTAATTCTTAGCATTTTTTTTACAGAAAATTGGCATCTGATGCAAAAGCTCGTTTTACCTGCACTCTATTATTACCTCAACTGTAGTGGCACAGAAAATTGTTATGTTGGAAAATACCTAGTCTGTTATTTCATACAAAATTGCAGCCGTCGCTCTTCATTTTTTGCACAAAGGCAATTCTATGATAGCGATCTCGCTGTTCCGATCCCCCTAATCAACTCGAAACTTGAAGAAATTTTTATCAAAAATCAGCGCAACACCTTCCCTGATATTTGCCTTCTCGGCCGAACCCATTTGCTTGCAACCGACAACAGCAGCAACAGCAGCAGCAAACCCAATCGATCGTTCACCGCAACTATTTACCATCGATTCCTCACGGTCAACCAACCACGCAAGCTTCATGCCACTCTAAACTCGCGTTCAGCTCTCCCCGCTTCCCTGGTGACTTCGCAACGTTATTTGCCTGCAGAATTTAAATGGGCCTTGGCAAGCGCATCTATTTGTACTTCCACCCCGCTTCCCGCATTAGAAGTCACTCGCATCGGAGGTCCAGCTAACAGTCATCGTCATTCTCTCCTCCTCCTCCTCCTCCTCTCATGCGGTCGCTTTTGGAATGCAAATCCGGTTGAGCGACCAACGAGACACGAACTCGCATTAAGCGGGTGGAATGCAGATCATGAGAGGGAGGACTGGGAATGATGGGGTAATGTGATTTTTCGAGGGAGCAAAAAGGGAGGGTGGCTAGGAAAATGTTGCATAGTGATCGTCATTTGACGTGCTGACAAACAAGTTTAACGAAGAGAAGCACGTTGTCGGTAGCAAAGTAGAATTAGCAAGTTCCATAAGTAGATGAAGATTTGTGATAAATGCCTTCAGCAAAGGATCCGAAAATATTAGTAAGGTTGTTGATAAACATACTTGTTAATAAAAAAAATCAACTGAGAATTACAGTTCTACTGTGCCTTTCTTATGGTTCTTTAAGCTATATGATCCGAGTCAAAGGCACGTAATATTAAAAATTTTTAGTGAGTACTTAAACTCATACTAGTTACTTTTTAATTAAATATGTTTATACCCATAAAGTATAGCTTATTAATTGTTAAAATTTCAAGTAATAACCAACTTTGAACGTCGATTGAATACGGCAAAAACAAGCATCAGTACTGAAAATCCAATTGAAAGAAGGTATCTACTGCTTTCTGAGTACTGTAACCCCTACTAGTGTACTTTAGCATTCATATGAATCCAATTTAACGACTCTATAACTACCTTGCTAAAACTCAAGTTGTAAAATGAAAATTGCAGACAGCATTATACACTACTTCCTATACATGTACACCTGCACACTCGTCACATTTCTCATTCTGGCAAAATTTAACAAGCGGATGCATACAAAGGGAGCCACGTGAAGAACCTCTTACGCGGTGCATTGTGCGTTAAGCTTATCTCTGAAAATTGACATTTGCACAGGGGCTGCTGTTTGCCTCGCGTCCGCTCGCGAGAGAGTTGATTTCTCTCTCTCTCTTTTTAATTATATTCCGTGAGATGGGATTCGTGAGAGAGATGCGCGTTTAATTGAAGGGGATGAAAGAGAGATAATAATGAAGTCTGGAGAAAGATATTATAAGGAATGATGGAGAAAGTATGTTTGATGTGGTGGACGAGATTAATTAAATTGACGAGAAAGTTGATACTAATACCCTGGTAGAAATTTGTCTATTAAAAATAGGGCAAAATCTCAGTAAATGGTCAAGAGAAATGATTAATTATTGGCTCCCGGTGAAACGCTTTTTCTCACATTATTCGCCCATTTAATAGATTGGGTGTAACATAATCTAAGTTTCGAATTTTCTTTCCAAGTTTTCTTAGAAACTTGGCGTTGAAGTAGGTGAAATTTAACAATAACTAAAAGTTTAAGCAAATATAAACAATATAGGGAGACCAAAAAATAGTTTGCTGCACTCCTTTCATAAATATTTAGTAAAATTTATTTATTGCCATTTGATTTTGTCTCTCTCGCTCCTCGTCATAATAATAAGCTTTTTTGGTTGACTCATTGTAATGGTCAACTTTAATACCTTTAAAATGGCCACGAACAAACTTATGCCGATCATTTAAAAAATCACTCTATTTTTTTAACTATTTAATTTTCGAATAATGTGGAAAAAGGCGTTTCACCGGGAGCTAAAAACTAGACAAGAAAAGTGCCTATTTTATGGCCAAATTTAAAATAAATAGTCAGTTATTGGGTAAAAAATGTTTTGGATTTCCACCAGGTTAAGGGCATTTCTGTAAACACTTTTTGTGACAAAAAAACATTAAGAGTGGTTTTAGAAATAAATGGAGATCTTTGTACTTTTTCTCTATTATTATAAAGCTTATGAGAATTCAATCTTTTTATGACAATTTAGAAAAACAGTGAATAATACGATATCCATTGGATTGTAATATTAATTAAAATTGATATTCATTATCTCCTAATTAATAAATTCAAATTCAATTAATATAATAATTTTATTGGTATTACGCATTGAATTTCAGTTTTATATTATGTTGTCTATTTTAATTTAATCCTTTAATTACCGTGATAAAATCTTACGTTTTTTTGCGCAAATGTTTTCATTGCTACATTCAACTCTTTTTTTACGAGGATTAGTTATTAAAATGGCATTACACCACCAATAAGATCAAATAAACGCTTTAACCGATATTAATTAAGCTTTTCATGGTTTATACATTGAATTTCTATATATTATACTCTAACATCTATAGTTTGAATTGGAATTTACACGATACTTATGAATTGAAAGTTTTTTTAATTTTTTTTCTTATGAACGAACATTGCATTTTAAAATTTTATTTTATTACTGTTTTATAAGTTGTCCTTAACTTTTTGTGAAGGATTCTTACGCTTTGTAATAATAACTTTTTTGTGAATTCTTGTTATGTACAAATATATTTGCATCTGTATTGTACGATATCGACTCTCACAATGAAGTACTATTATATTGACGCTCTCTTTATCCGACATTCTTTTCTATAAGTTTTAATGCATCCACCAAGTTGAGGGCAACATAATAAGAATTCCATCAGACATTTCTTATTGATCATTACGAATAATATCGCACAAAATACATTAAAATAATTCCTCATTGGAATGAATTCTTTTATTAAATAAAAAATAATATTCTATCTTAAAAAACGATAACAGGACGTTATGCAGCATTTAAAGAAGCAATGTAATTGGTTAATGCTTAAATATTCGGTCTGACTGGCATTAAAATTAAAAAATGGATTTTCTGATATGAATTGATAGAATGATTTATAGGTGCATTCGAATAAATCAATAAAACAATTATTAAGTTATTTAATACTTAAATTAATTTAATTTTTGCATTTAACAATATGATTACAAAATGAAAGCTGGTTCGACTTCTTTTCTAACCGAAATAATTAGAATTCATTAGAATATGTTATTTAGTTTAAGCACATATCAGTTTTCTGAGGGAAAATGGTAATAAAAAAAAGTATATTTATGAAGTCGAAAATATTTGATGATAAATTCTGTTCTATAAGCAATTTGAGTCTATACACAACACGCTTGAATATGACTAGTAATTTAAATAAATGATGTATTTAATTATTATGAAATATAATTTTCCAATTTCATACTATTATTGGGTATCATAAATTTTGGCGTACTATTATAATTGAATGATTCATGGAACTTCGAATGTCAGGAAATGATACATGTCCCGCCGCAGGTGTACTTGCAAGACTTTGTACAATCTACAATAATGGCTGTCATGATAATTCTTAGCTCTAAAATTATGACGTATGAAGAAGAATTTATAACAGCATTTTTCTCAATCAGAACACGTAAAACTGGTTAAATATAATTGCATCACGTAACAATTTAATTCGTCACCATGTTTTTCGTCTCTAATCCTGCGTCTCTATTAAATGATTTTCATTATCTCACTAAAACTCCGATCCATCTACCTTTAGGCTTCGAATTAGAATCGATATCTTCAAACATGCGTCATAATCAACTCTTCTGCTTCCAATTCCCCTGTACATCATTATTTATCGACTTGACCCAGAAAGTCTTAACAGACTTCATCCGCTAATCCAATAATTCTCTATCCATCGTCATCTCGACACGATGTACATTAACTGTTGCAAGATGTGCTACGTCACTTTTTTGCTAACTTCTTCTTACCCCTAAGGAACTGGCCAGTAGTAGTAGTAGCAAAGACGTAGAAGACCAGGTGCACTCCCTCGGGGTCCAGGTTCCCTTTATTGTGCGACTTGGCAGTACAGCTCCCCCAGGGCAGGCTGCATCAAGCGTAGAGGAGACGAAAGGAAAAAGAAGAGAGTTTGTATTTTTTGAAATTATAAACGAGTGATTCGTTACGTGTCGGATAGTGTATATAGGATCTTATCCCCCTGGAAATGGATTACCTTTTTGGGATGGTAAAAAGTTGTAAAAAAAATCTTGATATAATGGTTCTCCCCTTAAAGTAATCATTTATTTTTAGGTTGAAAAATGTTTTTATGATTTAAAAATAATTTTGAATGTATTTGTTTGTAGGATGATGAATGACGAAGGCAGACTCCAGAATTTTCTAGAGTAGTATCAAAAAAATTCCTAAATATACTTATCTACAATTTGTTAAACTATCTAGAAATTTCCGTTTTAGCAAAAAGCAAAACTCAAATAATCATTTCTACCTGTAAAAGAACTATTTTTAAACTTTTCCTTACAATTCCGTATCTTTTCATCACGTTAGGAATATTTCAAGCGAACAATCATTCCAGACCACCGTTATCATAACCGCCTTTCTTTAATTCACCGAGACGAGAACAGTGAACGTCCCGGGAAAATCCGCTTCTTAATGCGACCCACGGAAGAAATGCAATTTTCCCTGTGCAAAGAAAGCACACAGAACAAGAGATAATCCGGAAGCTCTGTGCAATCCTCTCTAGTCCTTGTCCGCGACTGCTTCTCTCCTCCGAAGTATCCCTGTAGCAGTTTCACGCGTATACGTGGCTGCACGGTGTGTGTGTATATATACTCACCATAGTCATCGGCGTAATTGACCAATCATAGCCAATTACAATCAAGAAGACCACAATAGAGGGGGAAAGGAGAGACCATAGCCCATCACCCAAGTTCTCGCACGTGTTCGGTTACTGGGATGCAATATCGCCTGATTTTCAATCAAGTACACTACGTCGGTTTTCGCTCAGCAGCGGATTTTTGGTGTCCAAGGATGGTAAAAATCAACGTATCAGTAGTAAATGTTCAAGGACAACGGGAAAGTAATTGATACAAGGTTATTTGACTTCTGAAAAGGTTAATTTGATGTTTGAGAAAGGTCGACGACATTTATACCAATGCAAAAGAAATGTTCAACCAAGGGATTCTCACAATTGATTTTTCTCCAATAAACGTCAGATCTTATAAATACAACCAAAGAAAAGCCAAGAAACCTTTTATATTAAAAAAAAAAACGAAAAAGAAACAACATATATACTTAGTAACTATTCAGGTTGCAATAATTCTAAAGGTTTCTTTAAATTCGACATTTTTCATTAAAAGACTCTTCCATCATTATTAACCACAATGCACCAGCAGTCGAGCAGACCAAAAATCTGGCCTCTCGCCAGCTTTAAGCGCTAAAAAAACCACGTCCTCGACAAAGAAAAAGATCCAAGATCGTCGTCCCTACACCGTTACAAACCTCGTGCCAGACAACTATATGCTTGAAATTCTCGCCACTCTCTTTGTCTTTGTCTAGCCAAACCAAACCTCCTCGCCCGCAAGTCTCGTCACTGCTTCGTCAATTTTCTCTCCCCCAAAAATACCACCCTTCCGTCTTTCTTCCATACCAACAAAAAAAAAAGAAAAAAAAACTCTTTTCACACGCGCTATATATACGTTCGTCCCCGGTCGTCGCGCCGTTCCTGCGTGTGCGCACATATACACATACATACACACGCGTGGCGGCGTGGTCCCCGGCAAAACGTCCAATCAATACAGCTTCCCTCTTCGCCCCCGCCGTACCGTCGTCTGCTACGCCCGAATCCCTGAATATCTATATATATATACACGTATATACATAGCGTGCGCACAGACACACGCGTCTGTCTGTCCGTCTGTCTCTTTATCGCGCAAGCGGCTATAGCTTCTACTACTCTTCACCCTTTTTTTTGCTTCTCGCAGGGTTGCTGGATGAGGGCTGTTTTCGTGGACTCGTATTTTTGTGTTTGTTGAGCGACAACGAGAAGTTTTCGGGCTATATGCTTCTTCTTTCTCTTTTTTTTCTTCTTCCTCGCGAAGGATGGTATATATGTTTTATCGGCGCCACGTATAGCGCACGCGTCAAAAAGTTCTTGCGTGTATACGGTCCGACTTTCTTTCCACCTACTTCGCTTCTGAACTTTCGCTCTCTCTCTCTTTCTGTCTCTCGCTATCTCCTTACTCTTCAGCTGCCAACTAAAATTGTTTCTTTTAGCACCTAATTTTTCACTCGCTCGTTATCCCCACGACCTCCTATCAACTCCATCATCCGCGTAGCTCTCTTTCCTTCTGTCTATCTCTTCTTCGCCGCCATTGTTCATCTTCTTAGTATCCTATCCGAAGAGTTAGAACACCAAACGAGAGGGAGAGAGAGAGAGAATGTTAGAGAGTATGGAATTAATTTTTCCTCGCGCCACACTACGTATCTCTTCCACGCCATCTCATTTTCTAATCTCTTCATTTTATCCACCCTGCTGCACTATATATGGAAGCACAAAATCGCCTTAATTTTCTTCCTCCCTCTATCTTTCATACATGCGCACATCAATACACCTACCCCCTTTCTACGTGTATATATATACATATACACACACCTTTCGCTCTTGCTTGCGCAAACTACTTTCCTTATTTCCTTCCCTCTTCCTCTTCCTCCCTCTCTCTCTCTCTCTCTCTCTCTCTTTCTCTCTCACTGACTATCTCTTCGTCGCGTTTTTTTCCTTTTTACAGCGCACGCGTCCTCGTTTCCCCCTCTCTCTCTCACGCCCACAGACATCCACACACTCATGCAGACAGAGGAGGGGTAGGGGTAAAAGGTCGATGAATTTCCCATCGGCTCTTTACTTTTTCACGTTTCCCACGTGCAAGCGTGCCACGGATGGCAACCTTCCCAACGTGGTTGGAGACCACGACCACTACGAGTGCTATGCATTTTTCCTCATACACATACACACGCCCACACATACGAGTACATGTATGAAGTCACACAAGCGTGATGCAATTTTCTTTTCGCTCGGCTTTCGTACATATTCCACAAGAGCGCGCGTGGGCGTAATTAAAAAAGCAGAAAAAGTCAAGCTCGCATACTGCCAATGGCTCTATATATCGGAATGAATGGAAATACTTCTTTCCTTCTGTCTCTCTCTCCCTCTTTTCGTTCTATCTGATGTTAGAGTGTGCGCGTCTTTGATATGTTTATATTATACGTGGAATACACAGGCGTACAAAGCAAAGTGAGCAAAGGGAAACGGGACGATTACTTACGCACACTTGCATGATCGAGTCTTCGAGTATAAGCAGTTTGATGCCGCGGCTCGTGTGTTTGTCGTATAAAATGAATAGGCAAAAGATTTCCACGTCTATAGCGCCTTGCGGTTCTTCTTTGATGATGACGAAGGTTTTGCACGAGGGTGTGTCTACTGGAGGGGGTCAAGTGGGTGTACACGAAGTAATTGTGAAACTATGATTAAAAGAAACCGAGCGAGTGGAAAAATGCTTGAACACTTTTGAAGTCTTTTGAAAAATAACGAGGGGAATGCTAAGGTTTAATGCTCGTTACGTATGAAACTTAGAAATTGAAGTTGGACGAGAGAGAAAAAAAAACGGGTAGCATAAATTGTAAACATAAAGAAATATAGCAATTTTATGGTTATGTAGTATGCAAGTGATAGAATAATTATGGAGATAATGTTTAACGTTAAAATTCACTTCGATGTTTTAAAAAATACAGTTGACCATTTCTTTCTTAATTTCAAATAACTTAGTCACTGAAATTTACGAAAACTATTTATATAAGTATATTTTTAATAGAATGCAGCCTATATTTTCTAACAGTTCTTATCTTGAACTATCCAAATCGTATTATTCATACCAATCTAATGTTACACATCCTTTTTTTGTCATAAATTCGCATCATTATCGAATTCAATATTCCACGTACACGCAAATTCACAGAAAACAAAGGGAGGGAACGCAAGAAAATTGTGAGTATACGCTTCGATAACGTAAATTTTCATCGCCAGCGGCTCTAGAAGGAAATATCTAGAAGTAAAAGAAGCTAGAAAGGTACTTTAAATTCAGGCCAGAGGTAAATTTTGCACTGAAAACGCAGAACAGAAAGGAGTAAACGTACATTTGCGTGCTCACCCATATACACCGAAGCGTAACTTTATTCCACACATTACTTCTGATTAAGGTAAAACTCAGCAGCGCCAGCTACGGTGTTAAATTTTACTTTGTCCTCTCGCCTGCGCATCCTTAAACGGATTTGACCTTTTCTCACTATTGTTAATCCATGCGAAATGGTAATTTTTTAATTACGAGCATTTGATTATATTTTGTGTAGGTTTGAAGGGATAAAAAGCTTGCGTTAACATATTCAGAATGCGTACATGTTTTATGAAGACATTACCTCTTTTTGAAATCTCCAAAACGTGTGCAAGTAAATGAATTTTAGTTCTTCTAAATTTTAAAATGAAGCATGGTCACTGCACAAGAATGGAGTATGGAGTATTCATAATTTCTTATTGCGGTGCAAAATAATATATGTATAATTTTCATTGTAACATGATTAACTTTCCTTAATTTGATATATCCTTTATATTTACCGAAAAGCAAAGTAGCTGTATAATCTTTTGATATGAAAAATAACTGATAATACTGTGCGCATCATAATGTGCATCAATATTTTCCGGATATTAAACTTTCATGAAGCCAAGTTATTGCAAAAATATTTTTTCACCTCGATTTTACCTTAAAATGCTAACATTATTGTGCAACGCTGTGCAAAGTTATTGTTTGCTGTAAGAAACGTCCACATACTGCTCGTGAAGGCTCTTCTTCACATTATACCCACTTACCATCTTGTACGGTAAACCATCACAAAATAACCTATGAGTAAGCCATATACGCGCGTTCTATACCTCTATACAGTTAACGAAAATATTTGCCATCCCTTGTATTTACGTACACGCAGATGCTTTGTATATGTACCTATACCACGTCACAAAATAACGTTACAGAGATGCTCGAGTACGAGAGCTACTGCTGCTCCTTTGATCTACACGCACCCTTTCAATTTTCGACACAAAAAGGCCTTCGCGTGACGCGTGCGTCGCTACGCGCGAGAAACATCGTTTGCTCGGTGGGTCGGAAAATTTTTGTCACCAGAAAGGACAGAGAGAGAAAGAGAGAGAGAGATGTGTGTTGTATGTGTGGGTTTGGTAGTAATCATTTTAATGAAATTCCGAGTCAGGGAAAAGGTCGATGGACGGCCGGTAGATTGCTGAACTGGAAATCGTGAAAAAAACGTATGTGCGGTATTCGACGGAGTTGGAGGTTGACCACTGGTTCTTTTTTTTTTTAACTGGAGGGCTATGGATATAACGCATTTTTTTCACGAAAGAGCAGGTTTTAAAAAAGTGAAGAGATATAAAGGTAAATGTAAATGGATTGTTGAGATTGAAAGTTGCTTGCAATACATTATTTTTAAAATACTTTTTGAGTTTATAGAAAAACATAAAGGTTTAGGTGAATATTTCGTGAAGGATATGTTATTTTGTTTATTGGTGATGTTATAATTTCTATGGGAGTTTTAAAAATATATGAAAATTTAAACAATGTATATAATTTCGTGATATAAATCGTAAATGTACATTATTAAAATAACAGAATTTATTTTCTTCGAATGTTTATGTTTAATTAGCAATGAGTTGCAACTCTGTGGAAAAAATTTTATTTGTTTAACTGTTTATAAATGAAATATAATTGCTAAAGCATTAATTACAGCGTCCACACAATAACGTGTACTATTTCTGATGTTTCTTCATTTAATGTAAATTAAAAAGTTTAGACATGACATCCCTAATATACATCACCACGTTTACGAAAGTACCTTTGACTCCATTAAAAACCAAAGTATTTCTACCCTAATCATCTTCCAACCACATCAAAATAACCACGACTCTAAAAGCAAAAAAAACAGCTTATTTCTTTTTATACGACTGCGCGACGACCAGACAAGTCGAATCACACAGTCCGACGGTCGTCGCGTCGTCGCAGCTCGCGCGATTCCCGGAAATCTCATTGCCATCGATCCGGATGTACCACAAAGAAGAAGAAAAAAAGGCAGCAGCAGAAGAATTCGCGCGCTCGTAAAAGTTATATATATACCAACCGCGCGTCTCGTATATAGATGTAGTAATGAAAATGAAAATTGTTTGAGACGAATTTTGCACAGCAACGTCTTTTATTTTGGGAAATCACGCGCCGAGTGATATAAATATACAATCGCGGGCACACGAGAACGACGTGATGTATAAAACGATAATATTATCGGTAAACTTTATCGTAGGTGCGAAGTGGAGAGAAGATAGGCAAGTATAGGTAACTTTCAACGACTGTATCTTGAGAGGCTGCCGGGCTAATTGATGAAATTAGCTCGAGAAATTGATATGCATCAGGGAGCCCGACGTGAGGCGCGCGTCTCGGATTATGCAAATTCTCTCTCTCTCTCTCTCTCTCTCTCTCTCTTTCTCACTTTAGACATATATATATATATATATATATATAGCATAGCACTCTCGACAATTGCATTAGAACGTGTACGTATACAGCAGTGTACATCGTTGATTTAGCACAGCTATATAGTATTAAAGATTCTCGTGTCGCACGACTATCTTAGTGCAAATAATTTATATATATACGTATTGAATAAGGCCTGTTCGAGTATTCTGGAAGGATTGTATCGTAATGGGCTTCGCTCGATTTGTCTTATACAAGTCGTACAAAGGTAGCTGAAACTGCGGTTTATAGGAGTAGTTTTGTAATATTGCGAAAATTTGGAAAGTTATGGTGACATGAGTGGAAGGTAGAGTGATTAAAAAGTTTTCTATAATATCGATAATCTAAGTCGGTTAATAGCTAAAAGTTTACAGTGGTTCCGAGATAGTAATTCAATATAAATATATTTTTCGCTATATGTACAAATAAAATATATTAATGTTCTAATAGGACTTAGAATTATGTATATAGAGAAGAAAGTTCTGATACAGATTTCCAATTATGATAATTTCTATTTATGTGTACATGAAATTTACATGCCAGTACCTGCGTACCATATAAATTTGATTTAAATAGTTGTCTAACTTTCAATGTGTTACTTTTGACATAAATATAATAGAAAGATCATCATTAAAATAAACCCTATAATAAATTGAACAAATTTATGTCGAGAGCTGAATAGACAAACTAACGTCAATTCTTTCGTTATTTTATTTATTGCCAGTAAATCTTAATCTTATCATATCGATAAATTTTCTATCCTTTTTTTATCATACCAGGTTACTTTTCCCTCATCCCTAATATCACAGAACTGTAACTTCTCACTCTTCCTCTAGCAAACATAAGGCGAGCCACAGCACAACTCCCTTATGCTACCGATCTAACGAAGAAAACGAACAGCTCCGCAGGACACCTCGTCATCATCGTACACTCTCCCTTCGGCTTTATAGTATAGCTACACACACAGACATACACAGTGCTGACGCGAAGTAACGATCGTTGTCGTCGTCGTCGTCGTCGTCTCCGGGGACTTTAACGTCGCCGGTCAGCGCTACGATTCTCAAGCGAAGCGTTCACGCGGAAAAATTGGAATGATAATTTACACCGTATGTCGTATCGTATAGCCGGAAGTATCGGACGGGTGTATATAGTGCACTGCTGCTATACTGCAGCTGCAGCTTGAATTGTGGACGGAGATGACGGGCGAGAAATTTCGGTGCTTCAGGGTGTGGTGAACGGTTGTTGACGTGGCTCGCGATGCTATTTGTTTACTTACTGGAAGGATGTGCAGAGGAAGAGGTTGTATATTGGGTCTATACGTTATCGGATAGTTGATTCTCTATGGGATTGGAATAAACCGTTGTTTTTTTAAATTGAAGAAAGGTATAGGTGAGGGGTTGGTATTGGAATCTAGATGTACTATGCTCTGTGTGCACATGGAAATGTTTAAATGGTAATATTTGAATATTCTTAAAGTCGAAAAGTAAAAATAAGATAATAAAGAATCTGAAGTTTGTTGTTTATCAAATGAACAGGAATAAAATATTTTAATTAATAAAAAAAAAGAAATAAACTTTATGTTTGTCAGACAGGAATCGCAATCGAATTCTATTTTTTCAATACAAACATCATACGGAAATTCAGTAAGCTTGAAATTAACATTTTTCTAGATAAAATTTAAATTCAAGTTGATGGTGCCACATCCCAGTAAAATACTTTATCCTTCACACCCTTCTACCACACTCCATAATGTCAACTTCAAACCCCATGGCCAATAATATCCATCTCCAATAAAAATAAAAAATACCACTTCAAAATCACCCACCCCATCCGCACTACTTTACTCATTATGTGGATCACCATTATATTCATCAATCAGGGAACACCTACCTCTAATTACAAATCACGCCCCGACAAAGTCCACAACGCGAAAAAATCAACAGCCTGCGGGCCGCAGCTGTAATGAACGTCAGGACACGAAAAAAAAAGTTATAGAAGCCGCAGGCAGTAACCTGCGCACAAAGGCTAAGGCTACACAGGGGGTCTATTGTTTTGTCCGCACTGTAGTGGTTTGGATTTACGGTCCTCGATTTGTCGAACGTATATAGTGAATACCAATGCTCACGCTTTTTGCGAAATCTCAAAGTATTTTTTATCGGAAATTGATGCAAATCGTTAATGCTATTATAAAGTAATATTCGAGCGAAAAATGCTTTCGAATTTTTTTTTAACTCTTATGATGCGACCCTGCAAGAGTAGTGGCGCGCACGCGTGACTCGTGATTTCAATTTGCATTTTCAGCGGGCGTGTGTTGAATGGAAATTTCGCAGTCGCTCTATAGTAATCCAGCGAGAGTTGAATTGAAATTCAATTCATGAGGTATTAACGATGTTTTATTTTGGAACTTTCATGACGTTTGGAACCTTTTGCTTATTCAATTTTATTATCAAATTCGGTGTAATTATATATATTCTGATTGTACCTTTTGATTTTCTATTTGACTATAATTTTTCAAGTAAATTGAAGGTCCATATTTCTCATTTCTTTAGTCTATGGAACTTTTGATAATCGAAATAAACCTTTTTCACAAACTTTGAAACCCACAAATGTGCAAATCTTCTTCTTATTAATTATTTAATAAAATCTTACAGTACGGAATTTTTATCTACTTTATCTATATATACTGTTGACCTAGAAAAAAAAACAAATCTAAGAAAAACGAATCATTTCCTTCCCCTATGAATACACGTATTTCAATAAAAAGACCATCTTTCCCGGCTGACGGACATATCCCGACAACCGTCACTCCTGCAAGATTTATTGAACTGAATGTCCTTGATTTCGTCACCTATATATACACACCCATCCTACATGTTACCATTTTTCTTGAATGAAAGAGTTTTTAAAATACCGTTACGTTACATTTTTCAGAATCTTTTTGCGCATATTCAATCAAACATTATAGTATTTCTCTATCTGCGAAAAAATTTAAGAACGAATCCAAGCGCTCCTTTTACACTGTCTATACTAAAGATGGAAACCTCTATCCCAAAATATACGATGCTCGTAAATACCTGAACAGCCGATACTTTTATCCTCGAATCAACAAGTCGTACACATATACCCACACAAAGATACATACAAACATATATATATATATATATATATACATACATAGCTAAACCTTTCTGCGAATTCAGAGCAACCGAAATCCTCATGGTCGCGTCGGAATATCTTCATTTATATACAGGCAATCAAACGCATTTGCATATAATACGGGTGAACTCGGCCAATAACATTTAGCCTATCACAGCCTTCGCAATGTGCCAAATATGCATGTGCATAGAGAGAGAGAGAGACACACAACGATGGCAAGCACGTTTCCGCCCTTTAAAAATCTATACGTGCGATGCACACACACACACATACATACACACAGACATACACGTATATACACATGGTCTATGTAACGGCGTGTTCTCTCGGGGAGGCGAGACACGTCCGCGTACCGCCCGGCGGCTGTAAACAATGACCAGCAGCCGTCGCTTATAGTGCAGCTGCGCTGTTCTCTTCGAATTCAAAGCACTATATATAGGGATCGTTCTTTTTTGTTTCTCCTTTCTCCTCTCTCTTTTCCCCCTTGCCACTTCTCGGCCGATTCTTTCTCCCCGTGAGCGCTTTGTTTACCTCTAATCCATTGTTAAGGGTAAATTACGGGAGGGAGAGACCTGACGCGAGAAATCTTAATGGATTGCTCGTGCGACCTTGGGTCAGCCAACCCCCCCAGTGTTGTGCACTGTGATTGCTGATAAGAAGGTTGCTGATGCCGGACGGTGAAAGGGGTGAAAATGGACGATTGTAGTAAAGTAGTAGTGCAGATTTATTGCGTGCTGGTGGTGCTGTGGTTTTTTTTATTTATTTACTTCTGTTGGTTTTTTTTTATGTTTAGGGGAGGTGTTGTATAATGTAGTGGAAAGATAATATGGAAAAAGCGTGTAATGAATGACGGAGCTATTACAGGTTTTGTTTGTTCTGATCCCGTAATCATTTATTCTTAATGATTCGGAATGCATTCATTGTATTTCGAATGAATCGAAGGTAAGAGAAGATGATTGATGAATATATGTTGGATTGTAAAAGGTAAGAGAGGAGTACTATTAGCCTTAGCGTATAAAGCTTGAAATTTATTTAGGATGTTATAACAAACATGAAAAAAGGATGCAAGTATTTTGCAACTTTATTTGAAAAGTTATCTTGAAAAAGAAAAATATTTCTACTGTGAATTAAAAATGTAATCTTTAAAAAATAGAAAGTATCTTTTTTGCCAAGAAGTTTCCTTGAAAAAAGGGAAGTTATTTTATTAAAATGAGGCTATACAGCTCGAAATAAAGGAAAAAACCTTGAAAGTTAGTTTTTCACAATCTTCGTGACAAAATTATTTTTTACTTTCTAAATGTTGCACTTCTTTCAAAAAAGATTTTTTTACAGAATAAATAACGTGTTCTAAAAATTAAATACTAATTTTCGTTTGACCTTTAAATTGACTTACGAATGACAATATCTCTTTGTTTATACGAAATTTTTTTTTCTAATAATATTAATATCAAATGACCTTAGTATACAGACTTTCTGTGAAAGTATACCATACCAAACGTACACCTTTAAAAAGCAAATACACTCATCACCTTTAACAATCTAATAAAAACCCTTTCATCAACTATACCCTCATTTGCGTCGAACCCTTATCCATTTTTCATCTCCATGCCGGCATACGTTATATTGAAAAACTATAGGCATGAAAACAAAACAATAAGACGCATATAGCTTTCGCTTTGAAATTTTTATCGCTCTTCATACGATCCGTTAGCTCTTGAGGAAAAAAAATTTTGTTTTCGCGTCACGAACGCCACCCAGCGTCACCTTCACGACGATGAATTCTGCAAGGACATCTCGTGTGCAACGCGACAGGCAGCAAGTGAGAAGAGAGGTATAGGAGAAGGGGATAAAGAGTTGTTGTGCGAAGCACGTACAAAACAAACACCCGTATAAAGAGTGTCGCGCACTGGAGACTTTAAAACGCGTCGCGAGACCGTGGGAAATATTATTTTCCGCGGTCTGGAGGATTAATAATTTAGACGAGGAGATGGGAAATGGGACGGTAAAGTTGTGAGGTCTGGGGTGGTTTACATGCGGTAAGGTTGCTTTGACGGTGTAATGGTGTAAAAATATTTAGTAATTAGTTCGTGTGCTTTGTAATCGTAATTAAAATTAAGTTATGGTACAATTTGATTAGAAAACAGCATCAACATAACATAACTGTACTGTGAAAAATTTCTTTTTCAAAAGTATGAAAAATCTAATTGTATTATTGCAGAAGAGACTTTTTTACATACCTCATGTCTCTAAGAGTTAAAGAAATGTCGATTTGGTGCGAAGCGTTGTTATTTATTCTTGACTAGTTTAACTCTATTCTCGTACAGGAAAGATTCAATTGTTAACAATTCGGTTGAGTAAGTATAGAAGGAGGTGGTGTAGGGATTTATATTCGAAGTATTTTTTTTTGTATTATATTTTTACAACCATTGGATTTTATCTAGGCATACGCCGAACAACCTCTCCAAGTTTTACACAGCTATAGTTTCTAATCCACCACACGTAATTGACAACTTAAACAGTACCTTAAGTTTATGGTCGCTATCGAGAACCATCATGAGCTTTAGAAGTGTCTCACCTAGAGAAATCATGGCTGCAGACAATTATGATATATAAATGCAATTACGTCAAAGTTTTTGCTCACTGTTATATTTGATCTTTTCAGTACTATCATTTAATTAGTCGCTCTTTTATAATACTTTTTCAGTACAGTCCAAAGTACTTTCCTTTTTTTCCATGGAAAAGTGCACTTTTGAAAAAATCATCGGTACAGTCATCTTAAATTGGTAGTTTTATGGATTAAGATTAGTTACTCAACCCAGATATGGTTGGTTTTCGATATCAGCACAGTACTCAGAGATCCTTGAAGTTTTGGACGATTTGCGCTGAGTAAACCATCAGAGAACCGTTATTAGACTCATAATCTTCGATTTTTCAAATGTTTTCAACGCGGTATCGCACCTTTTTACTGTGTGATCTCAACAATGGCATTATAACACTAAATCGCAATGCAACATTGCTGTATCAAACTAGACAATTGCCAGTAGATTAACAATAAAATTATTGTTCTGGGTAAACTTGACTATACCTCTCTTTCGCAGTCACGCCTAATTCGAATAAATCTTGTTATCGACATAAATATTCATTCTCTACAAAAAAAAATTCTTTTCAATCTACTTAACGATCCGCACACTTTCAACCATAATTAATAATTAAATCTCAGTCTCTTTCACTCACTCGTTCGCTTCTATCTCTTTAGGCCTACTTCACAGATTTCCCTTGCAACACCTACAACTTTGTTTTGCCTCAAAATTCCCGATGGAGAGCAATACAAAACCTCCAAGCGCCCGAAACCTGCAGCGGACGATTTCCCCTGTTCTATCCACTCCAACGAAATTACACCAGCGGCCTGGCGAAACAAAGAACGAGGGGAGAAATTCTACCTCACTGAAGTGACGATGAAGCAGCACCAGCACCAACAGCAGTAGAAGTCGACACGAGCGATTGCGTCTGGCTGCCTCTCTTTTCGTCGAGCCAAAAAGCGGAAAGTCCCGTCGTTCGCCTCTGGCAGCAAGAGTTCTTCTTTCTCTCTTGTGTATCTATGTATACATGTATATATAGCTACGCGTATATATACACGTAGGGAAGACGCTTCGGGTGGCCGTTAAACGAACGTCGATTCGCAATTAGGTTAAGAGCGTCTTCCGGGCTGGAGCGATCGCGCACAAGGAGGTGCTGCAGGCTTCTCTTGCGCTTCTGTCTTCTTTTCCACTCTTCACCGTCTCTCCCTCTCTCTCTTTCATTCTCGTCGAGATAAGTTTTGCACGACGGGAGAGTGTATAAAACTCAATTTGCATGCACCTCCGTCGACGGTAGCAGCATCTCTTTCCCTTTTACCGCAAGAAAAGGAAAAGATAGAGAGAGAGAGAGGAAGAGAACGCAAGAGAAAGATAGTGATAGAAGGGGAGAGTGCAAGAGAGACGTTGTTATAGAAGCGGCCCATTTAGGCGCGACTGGAAGACGGTGCGGCTATAATCAAGCGCTGCTGTGCTCAGGTGAATTTTTTTTTCTTATACTTTTCGTAAGATGTGTGGTGAAGAATATATAGAGGGGTTTTAAATAATTTTTGGGTAAACTTTTAGGATAAGATTATGTTGTTTAACAATGCGTGGCTGACATTCTTATATTTTTGTTAAGTTCGTAAAAGTTGTCGTACTTGAATCTTATCTTTGGAAAGTAATCGTGATTGTGAGTTATTACAAATGAATAAGTAAATTTATTCTGCTATAAAAGTTTTCTTGTTATACTTTGACTTATTTTAGAATTGTAGGCCCGCGGAAAAAGTCTAACGGTATATTTGAAGCTCAAAGAGTTTTACAAGTTTTATAAATGGAATAATATTAGGCATTTTTAGGAAATCTCAGAATCTCTCAATATGCGCTTCATTCATTTTTTTTATTTATATAGTATCAAAATAACATAACGTTAATCTAATTATGGGTACAAGTTTAGAAAGGATAAATATATAAAAAATGAGGATAAATCTGTTAGTAAGCTTTCTATCAAACCTAATAGTCTAGGCTATATCGTTTCCATTTTTTCTATACCGTAAAGATATTAAAACAAAGATTATTGGTCTAACGTATGGACGAAAATAAAAACTTAGATTTCTATTTACAGAGAAAATATTTTAACAAGTTCACTGTATAGTTTATAAAAATGGTACATATTCTTAAATTTTATTTAATTACAGTTCATTGCATCATCTGATGTAGCAGAGACTATATTTTTATATCAAATTGTAAATGGGTAACTCCTGTTATATTTTATTAAAGAGCTTTTGTTATTGTAATCAGTTTATAATATCAATCACCAAATTAAAAGATTAGTATCATCGGCAATTAATTCTACGTAATAAATTCAACTAGACAAATGTTATTGCTATGCAAGTATATGCTTTTTTCAGATTGTATTGCCTTTAGATGTAACTGTCAAACTACTTAACTTTCATATTAAGCGCCATTTCCTTGTTAATAATCACGTACAATTTTAGTTTGAAATAGGTACGTCGAGACAAAGTTATATTCAGCAATTGCAGTTTCACGTTTCGCGCACTGAGAACAAAACTTTGAGAATGCATGCAAATGAAGAAATTAAAGATAAAGTTGATTCTCGCTGTGAAAATTTCAAATTAAATTAGTACGCTTTAAATTTAGATTGCGCCAATCGATATCGTCGTCGTCGGTTGATTTTAACAATTTTCGTTTTAAGCGCATTTTCATTATCGAGATCAATGACGTAACAGAGTAGTGACCTGGTTCTGGTTATTCATTCATAAATCTGCATTTTTAATACCCTCCCCCATTGACTCGCGTAATTCGAATTGCTGAAGAGAGAAAGAGAGAGAGAGAGAGAGAAACGGTTTTCCGCGTAATTCCGAGCCACCGCCCTTTTTGAGTACGTCAATGTAAATGAGTGTCGTTGACAAGTGTGACGTTGACATCGAGCAATTACGACGACGCTCTCCGAACTGATAATAATACAATTTTACACGATTTGCGGTTAAATTGGCATTCCAAACTTGTAATATTCGATTTATATACGATAAAGCTAATTGGAATTTATGGGAAGCGTAAAATTTTTACACTTGTTATAATATATTGATGGTAAAACAAGTGAAAAGTGATTTCAATTATTGATTATTTGAAAAAATACTTTATTTTCACTAAATTTTCACATTCATTAGTATAAGAATGGGATGGTATTTTATCATTTCATTTCTGTTTTTTAAAATTGGCTAATAAGTGGTTTGCAATAATTCAGAAAGTTAGAATGATAAACTAATTAGATGGAAAAATAATTCCTTTTGGTTCGATATACCCTTAAATAGTGACGTTTATGAATTTATTAATAAAACCTTATATTAAATTTTAGCAACAGATCTTCATTACAAAAATATAAAACTCTCTGGCTTGGGTATTTTCTATACAAAACAATTTTTTTTTAAAATCGCTGTTTGCATTTTATTCAAAATTTATGCGATCCTATTATTATTCTAGAAATCTGCGCATTACAAACCACAAAAATCTTTCATCCAAAGCCTATAAAATTTAATTAAAATCCTGCATTCTCTCGACTACAACAATTTTCAAAAGTCTCACCTTATCGTCCAAATCTATACCTCCTTTCTTTCACCCCTTACAACAAAAAGGCTACACCGCACGATGAAATTCCGATTAAAACCATTGCACGCGGCGGCGCTTTCGCGAATATCGCGCATTATCGTGGAAGAAAATGAGAAACTTCAAACTCTCGTTCCCCTTTGGAGTGAAAGTTCTGGATAACGCAAGCGGAAAAAGAATCTACATAAAACGCGTCGCTACTGCTGCTGCTCTTATACATCATGAGAACGATATCCCGGACTTTGAGCTAGTCATATACCTCGAGCGCTCGCTGGCATAAACAAAAGGCAGACGATAAAGACATGACTTTGGTTGAAGGGAGAGGAAAGGAGGAAAATTTGCGAATCGAAAAGAGAAGACGGGAGCACGCGCGCACAAGCATATGACAAAGGAGTTCGAAAAGTGAGATAGCACAAGGTAACTGCTGAGAAAAGCGCGATGAAGGTAGGCGAGAGGGAAAGGGTATAGAGAGAGAGAGAGAAAGAGATGTGTATCGAGTGCAAAGGGAAATTGAACGCTCGCCACGTAATTTCAGAATGGAAGTCTCATCTGCGATTGACAATTGTACGGCGGCTGGGGAGGGAGAAAAATCGTCTGGGGGAGGGGGGGGGGGGTTGACTATTGCGTGAGAGCCAATGGATAGGATGGAAAAGTGGATTGAACGTTGAAAAGTTTGATGGGGTTTTTTCTTCTTTTCGATATATAATGTGGAGGAGGCTTGTAATTTTGTTAAAGGGATCGTCGAGTAACTTCTGTAAAGGTGAACGTGGTTCGCGATGAGATTACAAATTCAGTTTCTTTGCGTGTACCTTTATCAGAATATAATGTGATATTCGGTTTATTTTATTTTATTTTCTAAATTTCTACAAAAGTGTAATTAACGATGAATCATTTTTATAAAATTTAACGTTTCTGAACAAATAATCTAATATTTTAAGAGCTTTAGAAGTGCTCGTGGTTTATTCGAGGCCCTTTATGTATGTTACTCTTTTTGCAATTGTTAATAGCGCACACGTGAGAGTAACTGAGTGAGTATTTGAAGAAGGATACTGTATTGCATTTTGAATGATTTAATTCTAACACATTTTGAGATGATCATTCAAAAACGTGGTTTATAGTAACTTGTAAACGAAGGACATTGTTGTATGATTTAATATTTATAAATATTTTTACATCATTAGCATACATCAAGAAGTATAAGCAATCAGTCAAAACACTAAAACTATTATTTACAAACGCAACAAAAATAATTGTCTCTATATGTGAACCTTGTGGAACGCCAGAGGTAATGGAAAATGATGATGTAAAAGCACCCTTACTTCTGATTTGACAAATTCTATGACTTAGATACGACGTAAGTCATAGCAATAACGAATCATAGTAATAACGTTTTGTATTGTTTTTTAACCTGTAGAGCGCCGGAAAATCTTATATAAGACGCTACCTTGGATCGGAACTTTGTCGGAGTCGAACTCCATGAAATATGAACAGATTCTTATGTCATTCTAAGGTAAATAAACTCCCCGTAACTCCAGCGGTCTTGAGGTTTTTTATTCGGTGTGCAACAGTACCAAAAAAATTGTATATATTTGATATACCAGAAATATATATTTTCTTAATATAACTTAACTTACATATTATTAACATGAATACAAAATTTAATGCCAATGCGTATACAGTAAATTAATAAATATATTAATGTGGTATAGACGCATAAATAAAATTTTATAGATATTCGTAATAAAATTGTGATACATTTGTAAAGAATGCATTATAGCTGAATAAAATTCAATTTACTATAGCGAATATAGTTTCATCGAAGTTTTCATAAATATTTCAAGGCTTATTACACATACAATTTGCTACATGAAAAAAGAACTCTTCAAATCTTGAATACCAACCACTTCTACATACGTATAAGCGAACTCTTCAGTCGCGAGTTCATTCAGAATATATAGCGGAACGACGACATTCAGCTCCTCGAAATCCACTTGAAGAAAAAAAAAATTACCATCACTAGCAGCGATGTAAACTCATTTTCGCTTCTCGAGTACTCTCCAAAGATTTTCTAAAAGTGCGCACGCACGCGTATATACTGCTTCCTTGCCACGCGATTTCATTCGAAAGCGAATGAGATCGAATGAAAAATTCAAATGAATCCAACAGGACAATGACGCGTCGGTGCTTTCTAGCAAGTGAGAGACGAATGAAATTGTATCAAGCGATAGAGAAGAGGAAAGAAAGGTGGATAAACGGGGATTGAGAGAGAAGAGAGATAGTAATTGTAAAAAAAAGATCGATGCAAATGATGAGATAGACACGTGAAATAGGATTAAATATAGCGATGGGTAGGATAGTCGTGGTATTCGCTCGGTGAGCCTTTTATATCGCGCGTATAATAAAGCGATGGTTTACACGCGCGCCTGTGGGTATTAATTTTTTATGAGGTGAGGTTAGTGCGAGAAATATGGGTAGGGTTTACTTGCAATGCGGTAATTTAAGGATTTTTCATGAGTTGATAAATTGTATCGTTAGGGGATAGAAAAACTGTTTCGTTGTTTGAATGATATACGGTAGGCCTGAACTTTTTGTAAGTGGAAGACTGCGTCGTGTGGTCAGACATTCGATGAATCGTGCACTTACGTATATTTTCTTTGCGAAAAAGACGAGATTCTCTATAATTGTGAGAACAGATTAAATTTTTATCTATATTTAATATAACAATTAATAATATTTCACAAGTTACTAAGGACACTGATTCCGTAAAAATTCCATAATATCAATTCCAACTTAAATTTTTAATATTCAAAATATTCTTTGAAATCATTTTTATATTTGGTTCCATAGTGCTCTACAATTTATTATGAGTACAACTGAATCATTAATTAACTGGTAATAAATATTCAATTCATCGTATCAAATTGGTGTTCGTTGATTGATTCTTGTTTGGTGTAAGAATCTTCATTTTCTACATGGTAAATAGTACCGTTAGGATTTGATACACATACAGTTATTATGAATATAAATAGGCAAAGTAAAATCTAAATTTTATACCAAATTTATTTGTTGCTACATCGTTACGAGATCCGTACTGGCTTAAAACTGAAAGATTTACAACGACGCTCAGCTTGTTATTTCATTGCAGGATTATCCGCGGAGGATTAGCTCGTACCAGGCCACTAAAAGTCATACTCGGGTAATTTATACACTGAATTACAACGACGAAATTCTCAACCTATAGTATATCTTGTACTACACTTTCCTCCATGAATGTCATTGTTCGTGGAAAGAAATTAAAATTAGTTACATCCATAACTTGATAAGTTAAATATTGGAATATAAATTTTCATTGCTCTGGTATTTATTTTCGTTCGTTAACGGTCATAAATAGTTTACGAGAATATAAAATGGGTGCAAAAAGGTGTTGTTTGCAAGTCCAGTTGAAAAAGACGTTATTTCGTACGATAATGTTTTTTGCTTCTATTTATTTCTTTTTCTTTCCACGAAAGACGACTGATCATTTCATTTTCATACATCTTAGAATTTTCATAATAATGAATAACTTTTCATGCTTCGTTAATTTAATTATGATTTAATTCAGAGTCGATCGTTAATATGCATGTAAGAATCAATAATATTTTGTCGCCCATGGTAAGTAATACCTTTTCAAACTGGACTTTCAAATAACGTCTTTCAGTTAGAAAACAACGAAATAGTAACAACAATTACTTATTATAACAAAAGAACTTAATAATATAAGCAATTCCTTTTTGTTATTACATCGGCTACTATTTTGACCGTCTATAGTCACAGTTTATCACAGTACCTACATAAATAAAATTATACCTCAATAAATTATTCCTATAAACAACTTCTTTTTGTAACCACCCTTTACTCAGATATTCTCACAGCCATAGTACATTCCCAGTCTCCTGCAGAAATAGTCAATCTCCGCGTCAGTCTAAATAAACAAAGATTGCACGAAGAACCGTGTGTAAAAGAGAGAAGCGAGAAAGAGAGCTTGATTGGTTTGCCGAGTATACTCGAGAGAAAGAGAGAGAGAGAGAGAGAGAGAGAGAGAAAGAGAGAGAAGGCAAGCATGAACGCCAGGGCAAAACACCACGAGCGCGCGCGTGCATTGAAAAGGACTTAAGCCAGCGCGCAAGCGGTTGCCGTGGCAACGCGTCCGCGCGTGTAATTCATTCGTTATACGCCTTCTCTCTCCCTCTCGCTCTCTTTTGCTCTCGTATTAAAGTTGAAGCATACGTATATATATATACGTACGTCTGGCTACTGTACGGGGATAGAACGTTTAAGTTGGCGAGTATGGTACAGTGCTTCGAAGCTATTTTCGACCATATATATATAGGATAAATTCGTGAACTACACTGAGTTTTGACGGATTACGTGTAGAGTTGAGAAGAAGATTCGTTGGAAAACGTCCGGGTGTATCATTATAGATCACGTAGAAGAGAGAGAGAGAGAGAGAGAGAGTCAGAGAGAGCTTTAGTATGGGCGCGTGGTGGGGCGGGGGGTAATGGGGATGCGGTAATTGCGGTTAAAAGGTTTTACGGGTCGAGGAGTCCAAGAGTGTGTTGAGAACGAATGCTGCTACTACTGCGGGTGGATTTATTTACTGCGATAGGATTGGTGGGTACGGTTTAAGGTTCAGACTTGATTATTTGTAATTTTTATGTATGGTATGAATTTTAGGTTACGAAAGTAGTCAGCAAAATGGATGAAATGATAAATGAGATGGCGTCCAGGCGAAAATTCGCGCGTTGGATGTACAAAGGAGGATGTACAAATGCTTCGTCACAGCGTTTAATTTTCTGATGTGTGCATACGTGTGTGAAAGGACGTCAAATAGTAATATTAATACGTGCGCTGTTGAATAGTGTGAATATTCAATTTCGTGAGGTGCAAGACGTTAATGGCTTTTATAATTTCTATATAGGGTGAATGAATTCTAGCGATTGTTGATGTAGAATGCCTTTTCAAAAGTTTATACGAGGATTAAATTTTTCTATACCGGATATTTGTAAAAAAAAAAAGTATTCGAATATGCAAAGCGGAAAGTATGTTACTCATTGGTCTAGACGGTATATGAATAAAAAAGTATATTAATAAAAGAGAATATTCAAAGTTCGACTTTTTTCCCGAAAACTCGAGCGTCGACGCACCTCGCGAGTTTTGGAGAAGTTTCGCGACGTCACAGCTCGGTAAACGGACCGCACCCCCGACCGGCTCGTGAGAATTTTTTTAACCATCTGCTGATTGTTTACTGCCGCCGTACGGTTACCAATCAGCAGGCTGGAAACCTCGCCCCTGACCGTAGGCTAGGTATTCTGCTGTGCTCCGTTTTTTTGGAGGAGACTCGCCATCGGCACTCCGCAACGAGCGAATCACCTGGCGTAGACGTCGTGCTAGGCTCTCTCTCTCTCTCTTGGAGAGGACCTCGCCTGACGACCGTCACAGTGGCTTCGCCGCTATCGGCAAAAGGAATCCCTCTCTTCCGCTCCAGGGCATAAAAGGTCGACACCAAACTCTCGAGTCGAAGGGGAAAGGGCGAGGAAACCTTTCCATATGAGATTCGCGCATACCTACGTTCTTTCCATTTATTTTATTTTTTCTTTTTTTTTTATTAATTGTTTACGTGCGTATTATTTCCTTATTTCCACTGTTTTCTTTTACGCTCTACCGTCAAAATGATCTATTATTTATTTTAATTAAATATAAATTAATTCTTTATTATTTCACTTAAACTCATTACCTTAAACTTCTCATGCTCTCCTCCGACCGCTGAGCTTACCGCAAGGTACCATTAACTATACGAAATTACGAATTTTTAGAACTCTTTAAACAGCGAGCCAAAATTCCTATTAGACTGTTACGAATTTATATGTTAGAATAAAATTTTGATCTATTGCTCTTGAAATGACGGTAGATTAAAGTAATTTGTTTCAGTATTTCAAATGTTCGAAAATTTCGCAAGAAAAGAGCGTTAAGTTTAATTACATTTGCCCACCATAATTCTCCACATCTTTACACATATATACGAAAGCTTACCATTAACTTTTCTCGTAACCTCTATACAAGTTAACAATGTCAAACTATATATAAAAAAAAATGTCACAATGCAATTCCTCTATATATATTCTCACATCACTTCCGCGCGGCGACTTTTCTAAACTCCGCATTTTCACTCACAGATCCCGCACTGACGCATTTAGTCGTCGTTCGTGCTTTTTCCGTCACCTCAACGCGAAATTTCCAGCGGGATGAAAGTGCACCCTGGAAACGAGTGGTAGAATTGCTCTTTCCGTTTCCTCGAAGGCGAAGGAAAACGTCGACGTCTTTTGTACGCTTCAGGGACGTAAGAGAGAGAGAGAGAAAGTCGTCCGGCGTCTTTATGTAACATCTCTCGAGTGCATCGAATGGACTTGGAATACTGGGTGACTAATAGCACTGAGTTTGTGTAACACGGTAGCTATAGTGTAATGAAAGTGTAGCTGAATGTTTATGATCTTTTGAGAGAATATCACGGATGCTGTATTTTGAAAATTAAAAACCTTCTTTTACAAAAGGTACTAAGAATAAGGAGTATATTACACATCTTTTGTATTTTGTACACACTTCCACGTTAGAAAATAGTTTGTAAAAATTACTATACAGTTTGCGCAACATCTAAAAATAATGTCATTACCAAAATTTTTTATTAAATTAGTATACCTATACCAAGAAATCCATAACATTTATTACGTGATACAGTTATACCTCCAATTCAAACAACCAAGTTTTCGCTCGATTTTGTAAACCTAAAAGCTTCAATACTCCTCATCCTCCAATATACAATAAACCGAACTGTGCACTTCACCGCGTACATACACACACAAAATCGAACTTCCACCGTACAACTTTTTCCACCTCGTCGCGTGTATGACGGGCCTTTTCCGTCCTTTATAACTTTCCTTCCTCTCGGCAGCGCCCTTTTAACGATATCAAAGCAACGTCTTTAGAGTGAAATTTTTCCCCCCAGCCTCTTGACTCACGTATCGTTCTATATCGTAGTTTTCGAAATTGCACTTTTCCACGGTCTCGAAATAACCGTGAATGAAGAAGCGAGAAGAGAGTACCGGTTTAATTACAATCCCTGCGCGATTGTTTAATTGGCTCGGTGCTATATATATATATATAAGGGGAAGAGGTACACGTGAGATAATTTACTTTGCAAATTCACAATAACTCCGCAAGCGCGTACGCGACGATAAGCCAACGTATAGGTGTTCCCATTTGCTTGGCGAGCTAACTATGAAGAGTACAGTCAGCAAAGTTTCTAGCCAATTACGAAGTTTATTTAGAGCTCGTTTCCAGTTAATCCCGGAGGGTCTAGTTTCCATCGAGCTGCTCAGCTTCTCTTTTTTTTCCCTCCCTGTGTTATAGTATGTATAGAGACTTTTTTTTTTATTGGGGTCGATCAAATTATATTTTACGCCGCTGCGTCTGATAGTCGTTTAGAAGGAATTTTTCCGTTATCGAAAAGTTTATTATTCTCTTAAATTGTTATGGTGCAATATTGCTGGTGTTAAAATGCTCGATGGTGCCAATATATTGGCTTTATATGTATTGACAAAGACGAAAAAATGTGACTTGGGTATCAACAATATTATGACTACCCTGTACGTGCAATATATATGACTTCAGCTGTACCTCGTCAATAGTTTTTGCAATATATTGGTTTATACTAACTTTTTAACTTTGCTGGATTGCGCTTTCAATATTCTACTTCGAATTTACTTTGTATTTGAATATTCGTTATAAAAGCATACAGTCTGTCAGAATTTACTGTTATATTCTACGAGAATATTGCACGTAGAAGTTAGTTTAATATTTGAAAATACTTTTTACTAAAAGTCTTCTCGGAAAACTTTTATAAAAAATTTGTTAAATTTCATATTTATCTTTCAAAAACCAAACATTTACCTATAAAATTTTGAATTCTCTGCAATTATTTAACAGCTTTATTTAGAAACAGCTATATTTTTATTTAGAATTCATTCAGACATTTTAATAGAATTCATATGAACTTTTTATATTTCATGCCGCTAGCTTTTATACAAACTTTTTACTTTATAATTTTCTAACATTATATCATTTAAAATTTCAATAACAACTTAGGTATACGTTTATGTAAACATTTATTATTTTTTACCTAGCTATCAGTTTTTACCACTACTATCAGTTGAATTTTTGTTAAGTTTCTATTCGTTTATTTCAAGATAATTGTCACAAAATCAATCTCCTATTTCGCAAGGATTTCGATACAAATTAATTAGTATCCGAAAGAGATTGATCCGCAGGAGTATAACAAAAATACAATAAATATAATGTTAACGTGATTGCCAGTTACGCATCACAGCCTTGTTAAAAGTTTCTAAAAACAGAACTGCGATTCTCATGCACCGCTGCACTCGTGAATTTATATACCAATCAGCTTATCGACGCACACAATCAAGTCATT
The DNA here is from genome assembly GCA_035583055.1 of Torymus tubicola. NCBI lineage: Eukaryota > Metazoa > Arthropoda > Insecta > Hymenoptera > Torymidae > Torymus > Torymus tubicola. The sequence goes on from JAWWEQ010049093.1 coordinate 36,001, forward strand.
CACATTATACACCTATATCGATATACCAAAACTGCACGCCACCACGTGAATAATCATTCCTCATCTAATAATAATAATAAAATTGCATATCCCTCTATACTAATTAAAAAAATTTCATTATCCATTAACACGCTGAGCGGATTTAGTAATAATTCATCTCTGGACAGACAGGCACATCAAAATGACCCATACTACACAGTACAGAGCTGATCAACGCGGTCCTAATTGCGCATTCGAAACTCGCTATAGTCGAGCTTGCGTTATGCGCGAATCCGTGACCGCCTGTACATAATGTCCTTTCGCAACTTCAGCCAAACAGCGACGAAATGAGCTTGCCCTCGACGAGATAGCACACATATATATATATAGACATTGTGCACAATGTATATATATATCCTCTTTGAACCCTTTCTATACCTAGGACTATACACGCATATATATGCAACGACGACGATGACAACATAATTTGCAGTTTATTCCGATCGTTTGTGTACACGTGTGTGTGTGTATACTCACGGGAGACAGAGAGAAAGGATGAGTTTTGAGGTAAAGTTCGTGAGAGATTGACGGGTTAATATGAGACCGAAGCGATGGTTGAAAATGGATTTTTAGGCAGTTGGTGCGAGTACCTCGCGATGTGATTACGCGGGAGATTGAAATTTTGTGAACGCTGCGCGGCAGAACAGTCAATTTACATGTAATAATAACGTCGTATATATATAACACGCGAATTTTGCTGGGGATATAGTTATCAATTTTGGAAAGGTGTGGTTGTGTATATTATAAACACATATGGTGGTTGTAACAGCTTGGGGATATGTGTGTGGTGATATTTTTTAGGGTTATTTTTCCGTCGCTTGATTTAATCCTGAATATTAATTAAATGTCGTAGTATAAGGTAATGTTATGAAGTATAATGAGAATTTACGTCGCGTAATTATGATTTTTTTCGCGGAATATTTTGTAATTATAAAGTTAAATTATTAAATTTAGATTTTTACTCTGGTGGAAATGGGAAATTAAATGGTAGCTGGTCAAAATTTTCATTTTAACTTTATATACGGGGTTGACGTCAAATTCAAAATTATTCGACTGATAAATTACTAAAATTTGAATACCATTGTTATAAACAAAAAAAATGTTTTCAGAACTTCTATTGATGTTACCTAGAATGTACTTATTTATATCATTAGATTCTCGCTTTTTCTCTTTTTCTAAGCTCTTCTATCAGCCATTTCCTGGCTAAAGAAACTTTTAAAACCTAGTTTGTGCTAATCTTCGAAAAATTCGTTGTTAGGGCAAAAATCGTTTTCTAGGGAATTAATAACAATTTGACCAACAAATTTCCTATTTTATAGTTATTGTTCTTATCATAAATAGCGAATTATTAGTTCTAAAATAGTTTGAATTTCTATCAGGATAATAAATCTTTTTAATATTCCGTAACAATTCAAAACTACCATAATTTTTAATAAAATTTTCCTAAAAAATAATTTTTCATTTAACCGCTTCAACGATATTCGTCCTTGGGATAATTTATGCGACTTGGCAAGTGAACAGAGAAAATTAAAGCCGTTAATCTTAACCTCGCGATATGCTATTTCTTCCTTGAAAGGATTTTTTGAATCACTACTTCATAATTCTACATTATGCTTCGATACACAATAAACATCTCGCGCGTATTGCTTAAAGGGGCTATCGTATTATCTCCTTCAAAAATTAATTGTCTTACTGCATTTATCTTAAAGCAATTATAAATTATTCTCTATGTAGAACTCAATTGATGTGTTTTATAATTAAAAAAAAATACTTGAAAATTGTAAAAGCAGAAAATTAAATTTGTAAAAAAAAAGTATGCTATACTCAATATAAGTTTAGCATTCTTCTATAAAACAATATTTCGAATATATTAGGCTCATATTTCAAATATTTCCTATAAATTGGATATCGTTGTGTACCGCTATATCGGCAATATATAAACGATGCTATTTTCAATATATTGGCCACATAATAATTATTCATATATTATCAATAGTTGTATCCTTTGCGCGACCACCTCTACAAAAGCCAAATTAGTTTCTCAAAAATTATGCCGCTAGCCATTTCTAACCTTTTCTTACACATTACGGTGGTCACGCAAAATAGACATCATTTTTTTTTTCAAGCCATAATCATTTAGTCCATGCCATTTCCAAGTAAATATCATATCACCTATCAAAACGTAGAATCAAGATGCAAATTTCACATAACTACACGTTAAACAGCTCTCGCACCTCGGGCCTTATAATTTTTCCATACATCCAATCCCCTCGCGGGCATGCGCAGACGGCGAAATTGGCCGGCGCAGCTCAATATTGTAACCCGGAGACGGAACTCAAAGTGCCGCGGCGGCGTGTGGCCATTTGTACGTCAGACAGAATAAGAGAGAGAGAGAGAATGTCAGACAGACAGACCCTGGACGCCTTAGTCTCTATGGAAATTCTCTCTCTCTCGCATTCTGAAACTGACGCTGAGCGCTTGATTTGACACTGGAAAAGCCCCATAGCGTCGCTTGAGCCGGATATCCTCTCTCTCTCTCTCTCTCAGAATTTCTTGGGGCCACACGCGACTGCCGCCACTGCTTCGCGCGCGCGCGAGGAGCTCGTTTGAATGGGGGGAACAAATTGGAGATCGCACTGTGCGGCTGCGTATTGTGTGAGTGAAAGGGAGTCACGAGTTGCGTTGGTGGTGGAATTGGCTTGTGGGAAGAATTTTAGGGAAGGTGGTAACTTGCTACTGCTTGCTATATAGATGTACGGAATAGCAGATTAGGTGTGTATATAGGCGATGGGGATTCTGTTATATATATAGCGCGGTAGATTAAACTGTTCGTACGGAAATTAAGTTTACGACGAGGAAACTATTGTGTACTATTAATTAAGTTTTAGTATTATACGAGTTAGTGTATTTGTTATTGTAGTAAATTAGCTGCGAATATATCTGTATCACTTGCATAATCACGCTATTGGAAGGCCAACGGTTTCGACGCGTTATACGATGTGACTTTATTTTCAAGGCTATTATTTTATTAAGCGATAATGTTTGCTAATGTGATAAACAGGATTCATTTGTTATGTCTGTTTTGTATAAGCAAATTTTAATTGTATTTCGTGTTGATGTTCATCGTCAAGCACGACCAAAAATATAAACAGAAAATTTTTTTTGTAAAAATAATTATATTTGGCTATATTATGGGAAAGAATCATGAATATTAGACATAAATTTTTTCAGAAAAATTATTGTAAAACCTTAAAATATTGGAATTAATTTTTGTAGTGATCTATAGATAGTATACTCTTGGTGGATTGCCTCTTTGTTTCTATAAGGTTATTAGCTTAAAAATTGACCTGTTTTGATTGCGACATTTTTCATGCTAATAAATGTTTGAAAATAATTAGAAAATATACGTTTTATCGATGGCAAAAAACTGTCATTTTTCTGCTCTTTTCTACTTAATAAATATGATCAACTTCCATTAATAAAAACTACTGAAGTATTTTGGTAAAAAGTTATTGTAAATCACTACAATTTTATTGAACATTCATGACAAATTTATGAATAAAAATATGTAAAGTACATTTATAGTAAAAATTATCAAAGTAATGGAAATTTTTACTATAAAAACGCATTGGAAACTCATGAATCTTTCTACTTCCGAAGCAAAGTCGTGAATATAATTTTCATTGTGCTAGACAAAATGTGCTAGACGAAATGTGCTAATTTTCCTAGGGAACACCGATATTATACATACTAGACCTCGTTATTTGATAATTAAAATAGCACGCGCTAACTCTTTACTTTACGATGCAGCGGTCCACAAATTTGGACGTGCGCCCAACCCACGCTTATATTAGAAAATTACCATATTTAATTAATTACTTAACGCTCTCGTATGTATATACGCGTATACCTATGTATGTATACACAAACATAACATACACGCACACATACATCATTTTTAAAAGCTATACGCGTATATGTGGGTTTACCAACTAATTAAAATTCAGAGTAATGAAGTGGTGCAATATGCGGCCGACCGGTACCTTAATTGCTTTGAAATATATAATACGGCACACACGCGTTTACGTACTCTCGCTCACCCTCTTCAAATATTTCAACTTTTGGTATTAAACGAGTCAGCACGTTTGCAGTTGTTATGGTGAAAAGCTTAATTTCATTGTCGACGAAATAAAGTTATATACTCGCGTTCAATGTATTTCAAAGTTTACGATACTTTGGTATTAATAATTTGCTTTCTTTTTGTTTCAGGTAAGTGTCACTGAACCGCTTCAGCGATTATGAAGCGTAAGTCCATATAATTACTCACATAAGTAACATTCTATCTTAAGTTTTCCCCACAGATGATAAGTTAGTGGGCTCATTTCAATAAATAGAAGATTTTACTATTGCATTAATTGCCGTAGATAAGCCGTAAAATTTAAAAATTTTCCATTTGCATTTTTTTAACAAAACATAAGGGGACCGCTAACTTGCATTGCACCACCTCCTCAAAACTTGTTAAAAATATGTAAAATGGCAAAACTAAATTGACCAATAATTGCCGCGAGTTTTTAGGAGTGATCCGCTAACTTGCATATCAAGTTAGCGGTATGTATGAAATAATTTTCAATGTGATTTTTTTAATAATCAATATTTTTTAACTTTGTATGTGGGATGTTGAAGGCTAATTAAGCGGCAATTATCGGTCAGTTTAGTTTTGCAATTTTACATATTTTTAACGAGTTTTGGGAAGGTAGTCCGCTAATTTGCATTTCAAGTTAGCGGTCCCCCCATTTAGAAAAAAATGCAAACGGAAAATTTTTAAATTTTACGGCTTATTTACAGCTTATTTACGGTAGTTAATGCAATAGTATCAGACGTGCTTTTTCCAGCTTATTGACTTCTAAAACGTTCTCCGTTGACCCGCAGCCATTCATAACCGTCAGAACTCAAATGCATATATATACATTCTCGTTCTCTTCCTATTACCATAAGCGCGATTACCATGTAAAAGCTCATTCGTAAGACCTCTCCTCAATAGTATATAATTCTTGTTGCATAGAAGCACGCATATATATATATATACCACTGCTATACTATATCGCCTCAAGACTCGCGCTAACGAGACTAAAAGGGCAAAACGTAGCATCAACTAAGCTATATGCAGCATTCCTCGCGTAAATGTCGCTACAGAGGTGAACGCACTACCGCGGGTAGAAATATCCATTATACCGCGTGTCGTTTATATACTAACAAACTTTGTTGTTATACTGCCTGTCTCAGTTCTCTCTACCCTATGTAAGTGTACTTTCTAATTTCGAGGCATACGCGTCTTTCGTCGTCGCCGACACGCGTTTAACGTTGACGAGGCTGCGAAATTGTCTTCCGGAACTTGACTTATGAACCTGATAACTTTGCACATGCTGTACGCAAGCGTCTGTTGTATGCTTTAACGTATATTTATAACCTCTGCGTTTGCTACGACAAATCGTTCTCCAAAGTAATGATATACATATTTGTCGTATTTTAATTGTTCCTCGTTGTGCAGTTGAATTTTCTATAAAGCTGTGCGCGCGAGCAAGGAGAAAGGATAGAATATATAGTCGAGGCTATATTGCTGTGTGCTATTCAATTTCCTTAGGAGCTTAGGGACGCAGAGAACGTCTTAACGCTCTCTCGCTTTGCCATTCCGTTTAAGCAGAGCGAGTAGATAGCAAGAGGAGATGTCTTTTCGAGCTGCATCGGCGTACCAGGGGGAGTTTAGAGTTTGATGAAAGTGGAACCGTTGATAGAATCGATGGGTTGAGTGGGAAATTTTATTAAGAGGCGTTGTTCTAGTGGAAATTTGAAAGTTTTTGTAACTAATAACTGACTAGAGAATGGTTATTTTCTTTGTCCATTTTCTGGTTTGCTCTATTATTCGAACATTTAAAAGAGTGAATAATTTTTTTTAAATTATAACAAACATTTCAAAGATATTGATACTGATGAGTTTCTTAGATCAAGAAAATGTCTGGTAGAGAATTTGTTGTTATAATAAGGCGTGAGAGATACATCATTTCATGCTAATAAATATATTCCTGTATCTATAAAAAGATTGTTAAAAATGTTTATTTCTGCCTACATATATTTTTTATGCTTTAGTAAACTATTATAGTTACAGTTAAATGTCGTTTATTAAAATTTCAATATCAATAAAATTTGAGGTTATGTCAATCTATAAAATGTTCGAATAGTGGAGCCACGTTTTTATCGCTACCTGTGTAAAAAAGCTGGCGAAACTCGGGTAGCCGTCTGGTAAAAGTCTATAGGAACGGTCTGGCAACGTTTTAATGGGAGTTTGGTGAAAATTTGTTTGACCACAATTTATAACAATACAATTATTAATTAAAATAAATATTTTATCCTATTCTTTCGGTCATTCTGAGAAAAAATGTACTTATATAAGTTTAACACTAGAATGCATTACTACATCATGAAACATCCTTAAAGTTCATATTAATGCTATGTTAGCTGAACCGTAAACCATCAAAATTTCTACTTAGGTTCTGCTCCACAACAATTTTATCGTCTATGCAGACAACAAAAGACAGATAAATACCACATGAAACCTACAAATAATAATTGAAATCGATTACATACAGTTTTCGTCACGCTATAAATCCACATAAATCCAATGAGAAGTTTCAAGATTTCCAACAACAGTACGTAAATCCTGAAAATTTACTCGACAACATTTACATCCACAACATAGACACAGCCTCGTACACGTCCAGTGTTGAATAAATAAAAAAAACTAAACGGCGAATGTCTCGTCGCTCCGACGCATATACAGCAACGTAATAAGGACGTAACGGGACGACGACGGCGCGTACCCGCGTACATCGTCGTGATAAACGACAACCGGCGTGTGCGCACGTACACACCGACTACCTACCAACAAAAACACCATCGCTCACATTAACAGCCATTATCTTGCATGGAAAATTAAAGCCGTCAGGCCGAGTGAATCTGTTGAAGCATTGTATTCCATTATTATGCTTGTCTCCTGCTTTTTTTTGGTAGAACGAGAAGAGAGAAAGAGGTGGAATAGAGAAAGGGTATAGAAGCGAATAAAATAGCAATGGGAGGTATAGGTGACGATACGAAGATTGAAAATGTAGTTGAATGAAAAGTTTTTGAAAGGGAGGAAAAAACGTTGCTTTGTGTGGTTTATCACTCGTATGGAATAATATCGTATATATTTGGACGAGGAAATGTAATATTCAATGTGATGCCGTGTTTTACGTGAAAAATATACAGATGTATGAATAAGACGTTATCACGTGTATCGTACTATACAATAATGACATACCAGAAAGAAGCCCATAACTTCGTAGACACACACGTATCCTTATAATATACTTCATCAACAATGCAATGAACATATACCAAACAGCATATATAAAGCAAATTCACACGCGCTCTCGACATATCTACTCCTCTCCGCATCTCTATATCTCTTCCGAAACGTCTCGTCCGTATATATACACTTCAACTGAAAACACACCGTAGACAAAAGGAGGGGGACAAAAAAGAAAAGGAAGCACAGTAGCATTATTAAAAGAGCTTCCTCCCTTCGTTCCTCCTCCATATATACACGATGTCACAGTTATCACGTGTCTCTCCACGTACATCTATATACATATATAGTCTCTCTACTCCTCCTTCTCCTCCCTCTCTCTCGAGACACAATCATCCCCTGTCTTCCTCCCTCGTATTTCGAGTCACACGCGCCACTTATATACACACATATATACACACTGGATTTTTCTCAACACGCGTAGCTGTATACTCTATATATATATATCTAAAGTCGCAGTCTATACGGTTATCGTGTCCCATGGAAAGTTTTCTGCGCTTTTTAAGCCCCCCTTCGAGATACACGACAAGCACAAGATTCTTTTTACACATTCGAGGTTGTGACGCATACATGCGTATAATATGTATACACACAACAACAACGCGATTGGCCAAGTTTACTTTCCTTATATATATGCGCAGCAGTGTGCATTATCGTAAAGAGTGTCATACAGCTAGGGGAGAATCTGATATAGGTATACAATACCGTCTCTCGTTCTCTAGATGTATATGTTCCATCACGCGTGTTATGAGTATATATAGTCATTGGTGACTTTTTTTTCTTTTGTTTTGGGGGGAAAAAGGGGAGGAGGAGAAAGATTCGTGATGGATGGTGTCATGGGTTTGCTTGAGTCGTGTGTTGTATATTGGAGATCGATATTTGTATAAGGGGAAATTGGGATCGTAGCCTATATTCAGCTGTAATGTGTTTGTTTGCTTTGTCCTATCTTGGATTTCTATTTATTCTTTGGGAAGTGTACACTAGATGCAGATAACATGGGATACGCGTGTGATTTCGTTTGCCAGACGTTAAGATTAAAACTCGCTCTATCTCAAGTGAAGGAACTGTTATACATGTATATATATATCTGTGGCTCCGAGGCATAACGACGTAAGTCCATTTTTTTGAAAATCGGGAAACCCTTGGATTTTGTATCTTTAAATGGGTCTTTTTTATTTAAAACTGTCAGTAGTAGCTAAAATATTGCCCTAAAGCTACGATATACGGAAAACGTAACAATATAAGTCCATTTTTTAAATTTAGTGCGCGGTATAACAACATAAATCCAGCAGTGATTTATTTTATCCAACCAAATTAAATATAAAAATTATTTTATATAAGATATATACAATAACTAGATAAAATTTACAATTTTACAAACGTTAAGTGCATAAACGTGAAAATTTTGAAAATTAGTTCATAATACCTGTTCTTTTACGAAATAAAAAAAATGCTTTTTAATTTATCGCGAATTCAAGTTGTATTATTTTTAACATAATTATTCGTTGGTTAATTGTTAATTTTGATCCATATTCATATTCATATTCATAATTAAATTAACGAAAATGATCGAAAAATAAACGAGAACACGACTATTAAATAAGTCTAAGTTCTTGGCATAACGACATAACTTATCGGATTTTCACGAAGGAGAAAATGTATAACCTGGTCATACCACAATGTAAATGTTTGTTTTAAATGTGTTAATTGATTAGTTACAGTATCACATATCCTATCTCGTTTATTCCGATCTTACAAGTAAGTTTGAACATTGAAACCCATTTTTCTCAGAAACTTAAAAAGTGGACTTATATGGTTATGCCTCGACGCCGCAGATATATACACGTACAACGACTTATATAATCTTAATCTTTTAGTTTTCACTAAACGACACATTCTCTTTTACCGCGTGCTTCGAAATTACGACAAAACACATTCCCCGTCACTTCGCGCCATCTCCGGTAATAAAAAAAAGAGAGAAAAAAAAAATAAGAAAAAATAAGTACCGTCACGCCTTACATCTAGACGTAGCGAGTCTCATTAAAAACGGCCAGCGAGAGCCTCGAAAACGTAATTGCGCAACTAGCACAGGGGACGAAAAGGCCGGAAAAGGGGCAGAGGGGAGGAAGAGGAGGCTAGAGAAAAGTGCGCATGGAAGCATGTAACTCGAACCGGAATATATATATATATATATATATATATATATGTGTGTGTGTATATATATATATGTGTGTGTGTATATATATGGTACAACGACGTGGAGCGGGGAAAAATACGTGTATAGAGTTGCCGGTGTGGAAACTCTTGCATGGGCCGTTGCCTCGCTATACTGTAATAAGGCTTTCCGAATTTCCGGTGATCCCTTGTTGCTATGTGTATGATTTTGTTGACGCATTTTGCTTCAGCCTAGAGGAAATTCGTAGCAGTGGAAATTTTGTAGGCGCTGTTACAAAACATGTTAAAACATACGAGCTTTGAGGTATTTTGAGAATTCGCGGGTTCTAATTTATAAATAGGTAGTATATTTTGAATGAAAAGTGGTTCAAATGAAATGAAGGTATAACATAAAAGATTTAAACATGTTTTTATATCAATAAATTACGTTTTCAAATATTTTCATTGTCAATAATATATATGTATGTACAACAAATTTATGTATAGCTAAGTTTTGGAGTTAAAATATTAATTATGAAAATTAAAAATTATTATTAGGTATCAGGAGATTACATTTAAGAAAACCACGAGCCTGTCAATTAGCAAAGATTTTTTCTACTGAATTATTTTTTGTTGCACACGAAATGTAAAGTATTACGCTTATTCTGTGATTTCAGGTAGTGAACGAAAATTTCTACAGGAGACCCTAATCGAGAAAAAAGTAGGGAAACGTGCATGCACATTGTAGTTTCTAGAAGCGAGTACATATAGCGTTTTACTTCCATAAATCAGGGAATAAACACAGTGCTTTACGCCTGGTGCGCAAAAAATACTATTTTAATAAATTGCTGCGCGTGTCGTGTTCGATCGTGCGAGAAATTCACTTTCGGTCGTGTGTTTTCGGAAAATGAGTGTTTTGGGTTATTAGAAGGGTAAAAGATAAGTGGGTACATATATATGTGCACGTATGAGAAGCGAGGTACGGATATTACATCAAAATTTTAAATGTCGGTATAAGGTATGCCGTCAGCAGTTTTTGGAGAAACGACGAGCTTAAAGGCCTGGTACATGAAGTGTGAATTTAAATTTCAAATGTTGGATTCCTTCAGGAGCGCTTTTCGTTATTAATCCTTGGTCGCGCGCGCGTTATATTTTTTTAGGTGGAATTAAAATCCATTATATGTGTGTAAACTGCGTGATGAGAAAAAAGTGTAATAGAAGTGTTGAGTTATATTTATATATGGTTGGTGATGTAAGATGTTATTTTACATTAAAAAAAATTTGATTTTTTATGGTCAAGGTTTAAAGTACTAAACTGAATTATTAGAGTGTTGGCAAGAAATATTATATAATCAAATTTCTTTGTAATATATTCATCAAAGGTTTGCTAACTAGTTGGATAGTAAGTAAGTTTCTTAGAAAAATTTTTGAGAAATTCCGAATATGAACTCGCTGGGACCTACAACCTGTATATTTCAATTTTAAAAGCACTATGGTGGATATGAATATATTGTATGCACGTTTTTACTATAATAAAGAAATACTTTTACTATATTTTTATGAAAACAAGCATATTGCTTGAAACTGAATATTGCCTTCGAAAAATAATACTTTGAAATATGGGATTAATAGTTCGCATATCTATACAAACAGATTAAAAAACTTTAGAAAAATTGGCTCTTCAAAAAGATTTCTGTCTGATATTATTGTACACAGAATCCCAATATTAAAAAATAAATTGATTTTGACAGCGAAAACAATGCTTAAACATAAATTATAAGTATAGAAATGTAAATATTGTTCATTAAGAACATATCATAGTTAAGTTAAAATTAACGACCGGACCGTATAAAATTGGCAACAATTTACATTAAGTCTTCTATCCACAAAGTTTGAACAAAAGTTTCAAACTTGTGAATAAAGTTTAAACGCAATTACAATCAGTATAGTAGAGTAGAAAACCAAATCAAACCAACTATACTGTCGACTTTAAAAGCCACAGTAGTAGCATATCTTAACACTGACCTTCCCATCACTTTTTCATTACACCCAGCGGCTATCCTCATAATTAACATTTTCCTATTTCAATTACACCGTTTTCCCTCTCTACTCTTCTTCACCAGTATATATACGCGTCCAATTACTTAATTCGCCGAGAGCTTTAATCTACTCGGCAATATCAAAGGGTCGCAAAAGAGGGAAGGAGGGGGGGAGGGAGGAACGGATAGAGAATGCCAGAGGCTTCTCTCGCAATTTCTAATTTCTCGGTGCACAATTAGCGTCATCCACAATGCGCGCGCGTGCATTATACGCTATATATACATATATATGTGTAAACTCGTCTCTCGCTCTCATATGCGTTCAAGTAGAGAGCTTAGCTCTCGCGGATGCGGCGCATGCGCGGCTATTCGTCGGACGAGAAATATATGGACTGGTTGGAAATGTGTGCATACGACGGGAGTATATATATATGCATTATATATATTGTCTGGTAATAGGAATGGGATAGGGAATATTACGTATGTTGGATTTATTAAAATGTCATGCTGGGTGTGTGGATAGCTGTACAAAGTACATACTTTATTTTATGTGGGGTAGAGTAGATTTTTCTTCAGTTATTTATACGTGAATTGAAAGAACTTGAAATTGAAAGTTCGACGTACATATGAAAATTTCGGGACTTAAAATTTTAATAGCGTATAATTTTATCACTAGTATCGTTTACATTTTTTTTTTCAATAATATACATGTCAAAGCTCTCATTTATACTGAGTAACCATTAAACGGGAAATAGCAGAAATTACCGAAACGTCGATAAAATTAGTATCAAGTAATACTGAATTTACTTTGTCTTACGTTCATTTTTAATCCTCGAGATAAAATTTTTACGTATGATTATAGTTGAACTAATGTGTAAAGTACAAACAAGTCTCAAAATTGTACAAACCAAAAATCTTTATATCTACAGCCCATCTAGGAGACTGAAAATTCTTTTTAAAATAAATAATAGAGAAACATTTCACCTTTGTATCTAATTTTTTATTCAATAATTTTCATAATACGAATCAGCGATCGCGACTCGCATGCCTTCGGCTAGTACGTCATCCATCGCGTTGGCAATGAAACCGAGGTACGGCTGAACCTTGGTATATCTGCTCGGTCCGAAGTTATCGTTGCAGCCGATCGCGCTTGTAGTCAGAAAGCCGATTACAGCGCCCTGGTGAATAATCGGACTGCCGCTATCGCCCTGTGCAAGCCGAAAATGAAAGATACACGTTGAAATAATTTGTTTTGAAAGTTAAAATGTAACTTAGAGTTCGCTAATCAGTCTATAGTGTTTTTAGGTCTATAGTCGTAAAATGATGTCTCTCGTACATAAAATTATTTTGTTGAAATTGATTCATTTTAAAATAAACTAGATCCAACTGTTCGATAGCTTACTTTTTACAAAAAATTTATTACTGAATTGTAAAAAAAATCAACCATTTAAACAATCAATAACTTACGTTACACGGTCCCTGTATCATCTCATCATCGTGCTCGATCATCCGACCACAAAGTACAGTCTTTCCATGGTAAATTATCGTGTAAGAGGATCCGTAGTTCCTATCACATGAGGTGTTGTTGATGATGAACACCTTGGCCTGATGTAGCTTACCGGTGGAGTTTCCCTTCTCTTTAGGTATGTGGTTCTCGAAGCTAATACGCATGTAATCGTAACCAAAGCCTGCTATCTGAACCGTTTGATTCACGTAAGACTCGATCTTGCCGTCAGGTTTTGGAGGTAGCTTGATTAACGCCAGACCTTCGTTGCCGTCGATGTCCAGTTTCTTCTTCAGCTGGGGTAATCAAGAATGAAAGAGGTTGAACATATAAAATAAATTATTTTCTTACTGTATTAGTTACTGAGAACGCTCTGAAATTGGTTCTAACTTTTAACTCAATATTAATCGCTATCTATCTTGTATAAAAGGACCTTTAAACCTTTAAACTGATCGACTCAATCAGTTTCGAACATAACAACACAGCCATACTTACAACAAAGCTTCCTTAAAATCTTGATATCCTCATTCACTTTCATTAGTGTTCTATTCAATCCTCTTATCAATTGTCAATCTCTCCTCAATCATCATCACTTACCTTTAGCACAGCAATGTCATCTAGTGGATACTCAGCAAAGGACCAGTACGAATGGTTGTAGCGATTGGTCACATAGATCCTCTCTACGTCGACGACGACTCTGGTTTTCATCTCGGCGTTTAGATCATTTACTCCTGCGATGATCTTTAGCGGGAATTTCCGGAAGTCGATGTCATTGACGATGACGCAGTGGGCAGCCGTAAGTACGTGCTGGGATGAGATCAGAGAGCCGCCGCATAGGTGGTTGGTGTCGTTTTGTAGGGCCACAACGTAACCATACTCGTTAGGCAACGTTGCGCGCCCATTGAGCAAGCGTTTGTAGCGTGGTTGGCTAAGGGCTACGGGTAGAGGATGTGATGATGTATAGATATGGTTAGGGGTAGTACACAGAGTGATGTTTGCTAACGCATGAAATATTTTTAATAATTGGAAATTGGGAAATCTGAAGGAATGTGGTGCAAAGAAATTTTGAAACTCAACTTTTATTTGAAATTTTGGGTTTTAGTTTTTTTATTAATGTCTAAAAAATTGTCCAATTGTTCAGATCCATATTTTTCCTAATATATTTATTCTCTAAATCTTTTAGTCTTTTTCAGATAATTTACTAAAATAATTTGAACAAGGAAAATTTTCCAAATGTAAGTTTATAATTCTTAAGCTATAATTTCATGATTCTATCAAGAAAGTTGTTACTATCGGCACATTTTTATTACCTTATTAATAATTAACAATTTTAAGTTTTCAGTGAATCACAGTAACTTAATTAAAAACTGACCTTCGTTTATGAAAACATAATTCCACGCGACTATAACCAGTAATATATACACTTTGTTCTTCATTATGCTGTTCTTGTCCAAGACTGTTGCTTTTACTGAACGAGCTAGCAAGTCAAAAGATGCTCAAAAGAGCAGTTGAAAAGATTTATACTTATTTATATAGCTTGCTACTACAATACACTATGCGCGCAGATGGCGCTCTACAATTCATTTGCCAATGATAGCTTACGATAACGTTCTGAAGTTGACTCTAAGTTTCAATTCAAGACACTAATCGATATCTTTCTTTCACAATAGTATTACGGTTTTTCAATAGGTCAGTAATCGATATATGAAGAATTTAAATAATACAATAGAAAATTTCATGAATTAAAAGATTTCTAAAAACTATAAAAATAAAAAGTTAAATGGAAAACGTGACCGCTATAATCGCTACTAAATAATTAACTGTTTTTCTAATTTATTTACTAATTTTGAAATTTCCACTAGAGATGCTGCACACAGTTGTTTTTAAAGTAAATTGCAAAAAGCTTGATTCTTTATGAAAAGCTGACTTGCGAAATTGAACTTTTCGCACAATATTTAAACATCTAATTACTTGCAATTAAATGTGTTAACACGCTTAATTAATTATCTGCAATTTCAATTTGATAGTACGACTTATGGATTCTAGTTATGACATAATATCAAATAATTATCAATTTTGAATGACACGAAATAGTTATCAATTTCAAATTTAATTATCGCTTAAATTTCGAATGTATTTAATGCGAATTGGAATATGCTAAAAATCTTCAGATCTTTATTCTATTTATGTCTTTTATACACTGCAACTGTTGAACTACAGTTGATGAGTAGTCGTTCACTCGTTAGCTCAATGGCTTTGGAGTATTTCATAGATGTTGTGATAGCTTGTTGAGCAAATGATTAGATAGGACCATTTTAATAGGTTATAATCTTCGTTGATAAGGTGACTAAAGTGTTGTATGAATTGTTCTATTAAGTAATCACTATCTAGTGATTTAGTATTAGCATGTTCCTAAATGATGATAAAGCAATGAATAGAAAGAACGATTGTTTTATCGATTAAGAGTATACATGTAAACAATTTGAATGTCTATTCTTTTTCGATCCTTTTCAATTACTTGAAACAATGTAGAGTTTGTGAGAACTGTATATAGCTGCATTAAATATTTTTAGAGAACAGAAAATATTTCATTTTGTATCAAATGAATTTTTACGTACATATAAAGATTTGCATATAACAATCATGATTACATTAAAAATTTATTGATTACACGTTTACATAAGTACACTTCACCTATTCTTAACGAGTTTAAGAAATTGGATAAAAATTGTCTGTAACTATACAGGCCTTAAAAAATTTGTAATTCGTCTCTTGGCACGAATTTTTTATGAAACAGCTGATAGATCTTAAACTTAACAGAAATGTTCTTTAAACATAATCTTAGGTAATGAAATGTTTATTTTTTTCTAATAACTTGTAAAACAGCAGTTTGTAATGTACAACAAATGAAAATGAAGATTTTTTTCGTGAAGAATCTAATAATATCATCAGAATTACAAATTACCGATTAAACAGATGATATTAACAATAAACGTTACAAACCTGCTACT
Source organism: Torymus tubicola (assembly GCA_035583055.1). Lineage (NCBI taxonomy): Eukaryota > Metazoa > Arthropoda > Insecta > Hymenoptera > Torymidae > Torymus > Torymus tubicola. The sequence continues at coordinate 52,150 of JAWWEQ010049093.1, forward strand.
GCAAATGCGCAGTGATGGTCTGACATAAATATAGTGAAAATTTAAGAAAATTTTTACTTACTTTCAAAATCTTTTTTCGTTTGAACATTTAGTTATTCATAGTAAATTTACATTAAATACGTTAATTTAATTTGGCAATAATAAAGGAGCCTCTTGGTAGCTGCCCCGACTTGATACGGCATCAATGTAAACATTAAATTTATTCATTCATTAAAAATTGTGTCTGACTTTACTACGATATTTCCCAAGAACACAATTTCACCATTACATAAATACGCGAGATCACAGTCCCACATCCCCTCTATACACGCAATTCAGTACCAACTTAAGATTTCGTCATGTACACATACTACAATGTCATTTACAAAGGCAAACCCACCACCGCATCACGGTACTTCCGACAACCGCTCGACGGTCACGCACAAGCAAATGCAGACACACATATATATATGCAACCACCTCTGCGCTCGCACTATACAGACGTCGCATAAACACAGAAGTTCTCCGCCCTGTCGTGCATTTAAGGGCCTTTTGCGCTTATATATATACGTACAACATGGTGCACACTAAGGATAATTATGCGCTCCGGCTAATTAGTCGGCAACGCGCGCTTGCACGAAATCACGCGGGCTTTCACGGCGAGAGTCAACCGCCCAGATGAAGGTCGTGTACGTGTGTGTATGTGAAGTGTGCGCGCATCAATGTTCTCTCTCTCTCTCTCTCTCCCTTTGAGGTGAAGTGAGGATTCATTGGTTGACACACTTGAGGGTACACGTATGAGTATTGAATTTATAAGTAGGGTAGTAATTAACTGGTGAGGAGACTTGGATAACTTTTTATAGCAAATGAGACTTCTTGAATAGTATTATGTGAAATGTTTTCCTTTTAAAGAGATCTATTAGAATTTTTTTTATAAACAAAGGCTTTTCGGCGATTAAAAAATAAGTTTCTTTGTTTATTATTATATTATTATACGAGCTAAAAAAACCCTTTAACAGTTGATACATTACAAGGATATATATTATATTTATAGTCTTTGAAAACTAATATTTGGGAACTTTCTGAAACGTTAATATTAATCTTCAACGCAATTTCATCATAAATTCACCTTTTTCTACATCAATATCGATTCAGAATATTACGAGCAACTGCTATTTGTAGTTAACGACGGGAACACACGCCAAATGGTTTTTCCAGAAAAAGTAAAATAAGAAATAACCCTTATTACGACATTGACACACTTGAAAAAACATCGTTACGTCGTCCCCTTAAAAAGAGCAAACACGACATCAATACGAGGCCAAACATATCGTTGTAAAATACTACGATTTTTACACACAGGTCGAATCGTACACTCTGCAAATAATGTCGCGTTAATGAAGGCAAATATGCGAATCTGTATATAAGTAAACAAGTGTATATATGCTCCAGTTTCCTCTAACAACTATTTTCCCTACGCATTCACCCGCTACTGTAATATCCCTGAAATGATAAGACCAAACACAGATACACATACAGAGGCCCTGCCTTTGCTTTCTTCCTAATTAAGCAAACTAATTTAAAAACTCGTCGGTCCTTCCCCTCGGCGCCGGTCATATTTACCGGTACTCCGACGGAAAAAGCTCTAGCAATATACGCGTATATACACGCAAACACATCCACCCACACACACCTACATACCTTTTCTTCCGTAAGTGCCGAGGAGCTTTTAACGCCGCCGGCGACGGCTCAAAAGTACCTGAATCGAGCAATTTTTGTCCGATTACCGAGCGAAAATTTCACGCCCTTGTCGTGTGATATACATTTCCGTCATTTTCTTCCACTATATATGTACCTCACTCGAGTGTACCACGTGCGCGGAGCGGGTAGGTAAAAAGAAAGAGAGAAAGAATGAGGAAAAGAAAGAGGAAAAAAGTTTCTTTGGAGGAGGATTTAATGGAGACGGTGCTGTGAGAAGGGGTTGGCTTGGGTTAGTGAAATAAATTTCGACGAAATTTCTAATATTTGAAACAGGATAAAATCTTTTTATAAGAAATATAAACAGTGGAGAAAAAAAATATTTGTTGGATAAAGAAATATCAATTTTTTTTTATTATTAAGTTTATAGTGACATAGTTAAGAACTAATACTGGAATATACATTTTTAGACGTGTCCCACCATCACTATGCAGTCAAGAAAGGACATAAGTTCGTTCATTTAAACATAACCTCTAAAATTTTCCCACTGTATTTAAGATAAATCAAATACTTGAATTAACTTCATATCAATCGGGCTAGATTTGTTTTTCATACTCGTTTTAGCATTTTTTGTTGTCCCGATGTGAGATTAGATTTTCAGTTTGTCCATGTATTGTGTACCTAACCTTATTTTTTTTATTAAGAAAAAGGTCATAATACAATACGTAATCAAAGGTCATGTGATACCAAAAATCAACCGCATTTCATTATTTAATAAATTGAAATTGAAACATTTATTTGGAAAAAGAAATCTGTCAGGCGCTCTGTATATGTAAATACTATTCTTAGACATTTTTTTTGAGTTGTTCTATTAGCATTTCCATAGGATATACTCATTCTAAAATTACATAAAATCATAGAAATACAGATTTCTATTTACCGACACAGTAGTTTTTATTTAATTAAATAATTTTTACGTATTTTTTTGGAAAAACAAGATTGCCAGGCGCTCCGTATATGTTAATACTATACCTAAAAAAATTTTTCGTGTAATTTCATTAGCATTAGCAAAAGTTACAGAAATTCTACGATTATGTCATATTTCGATATAAATTATACACAAAATGTTAAATTAATTTTCGCGAAATGGAATTTAACTAGTGTAGACAAGTTATGATGCACATTGCTAATTACCACGCCACTCACAATGTATACATTTTCATTAATGAGCAATGCTCGTTAAATAAGATAATAATAAAAATTCAACTTTTATTTATACCATCATAATTTGTTTCTTTTATCCAGCCACATTTCACATTTACAAGACAACTACACCCAAATAGTACTTTAGCCGCCATCCTTTGTCACAAAATCACCAATTAAAATCAGCGCACATCTCCCACCTCCTCTTCATTAATTAACAACTCAATCCCCTCTTCTAAAATTCCAATCCTCGCTCGTCTGTTGGCGCGCTTGGGCGTGAAAATCATAGGTAATGAGAGAGTGAGAGAGACAGTCCTTTAACGATTATCCCGGCAACTGGTATATACTACCACTTCACCCATGAAACATTCACTCGGCCATTTGACTCCTTTACTCCCTCCTCCTCCCTTTTATACACAACCACGTACGCCTGCACATATAGACACATGCACTCCGGCAAAAAATTTCATTTATTTATCACGTTGGCGCCCCCCGCTGAAAAAGTTATCCCGCGGTAGTAGCATTGGCGAATCAAATATGCACGCTGGTACGTGCGAGAGCACTGGCTGATGAATTTTTCAGTCTGGCTATTCGAGCGTTTCGTTGCTGCACGGATAGATGTATATAGATAGAGTTTCACTCTTTCTCTTTGTGCGGAAGTGGAAGAGCGAAGTGAAGTGGATGGATCATCTACCTTGCTACAGCTGAACGTGGTAGTCATTATAGTAATTACTCGGTAGAGCAGAGCAGTGGAGACGACTGCGTGAGATCGTATGCATTGACTGACTGATTGACTGAATACTGTGTTCATTACATTGAGTAGGAGGAAGCAAAGGGATATATTATTTAGAGTTTCATACATGTCGGAGGAGATAGCAATTGCAAGAGAGTATAGGTGAGAGTGGGCGAGAAATGTCATTGTCTTGGTCGTCTTTGGATATATAGTGTTATGTCGGATTGGAATAACAATTGAGGTGGGTACCGGAGTGCTGATACATTTCTTCAAAATCATATTTCTTTTAAATACTCTATTGGTATGTAGTAGATATATTAATGTTGAGCGTAAAATGCATCGATGTGAGCACAATGCATATCTACCTAGAAATATTAATGTAACCTTGATGAGAATTGCCATCTACAAAACGCATAAATAAAAATTGTTTCCTAGATTTCCTCAATAGGGAAAACCAGTCTTTAAAGAAAATCGACCTTTGAAATCTTATACATTAACTACGTTATCTTGAAATATGTAAAAAAATGATAAGCTTTAATTAATTTAAGATTTTTTTAATAATAAAACAATATTCGGCACTGATAAAATCTGAAAAACTACGTGGGAACATAATAAAAAAAATTGAAGACGAGATAAAAAGACGCGAAGAAGATCGACGGGACGGTAAATTAAATTTTAATATAATGTAAGATAAAAAGTTACTTATATAAAGTATATCAGTAAATTAGCTGCTCCTCAAATGGTTTAGCCTCGAGTGCCACGCTTAATTCTACCTCTTATTTATCCGAGCTTCTTTTGTCAGTACCTGAAATATTTATCTTAATCTATAGAAAGCGTATTGAAATAGAAAAGAAAAAATAATTAAATACAATATCTGAATATTTTTTATGAATGTTATATACCTATGTATTTGTATTTTCGTGAGATGATATATATTCTTTGGTGCAAACACTCAAGTTTTTTCGATAAGCTGATGTTTCAATACATTTTTGTCACTATACTATATATTCAAATTTATGTTTCTTCTGAAAATCGCAATCTTAAATAATTATTCAACTATAAAGAAAAATTCCTAATTAAAACTTGCGCGCAAGTTATTGAGACATCAAAGGCAAGAAATTTTTCTTTCCCCGTTCGTTAATTAAGGTTACTTTTGGCTAGTACTTTTAAAAGGCGACGTTATTACATAATTCCACGAAAACCTTTTGAGATTGGATTAATAATGTTAAACTTGAAATTTTGTAATAAACCGATACAGACAATTTCTTTTCCCGTTTGATAAAAGTGCAACTAGAATATTTCATCAATAATCAGTCACATAATATCACCTTGCTAAATTGTTCAGTCTCACAATATTGTATGAATAATAAAGTAGACGATAATTTCTTATAGATTACATCATATTAATCAATCTTAATTTCACGACTTATAATTTTTTTATAAATTTGAAATATTACTACACTTAATTAACAATAATTAAAAGACACGAACTACTACGAACATATTAATTTTCAGTCGCAATTAAACTGACTTTGAACTTATTAAGTTAACTGCGCCAAAATCATCAGTGATGAAAATAATAATAATCAAAACAAGTCCCAACGGTGCAATAAAGCGCATGCCTTCTCGGCCTCCTGAAAATATATTAATACTTCACAGAGCGCTCGAGCGGTAATACATCATCCTCGCAATTTCGCCTCATTTCCATCCTTTGTTATTTCCATACCGAACATATATAACCACTTGCTCACATACACACATCTACATACCCACATTCACATATATATGTCTATGCATTAAAATTAAAATGTACGCGTTGAATTCGCCTCTCTTTTTTTTCTCTCACTGGGCACGTAATATACGTAATTAAAGGTCATTTCGTAGCAGAGAGTGCTCCATTACGGCCACGTGCAGTATATATACTCGAGGAGCAAAACGAGAGCGAACGAGTATATATATACGCGATCGCAAAAGCTCCTAGTTTAATAAAAGTGCGAAAAGGCTTTATATACGTTCTTTATCGTTGCGACGGCGGCGCGCGCGAGCGTATATATAAGAGACGCTTAGCGTGACTCATTTCTATATAGAGTCGATCGTGCAGTGCAGCGGCGCCGGTAGCGACGCGCGCGACGCTAATGTATCACGCGGAGTTTATCGCGCGAAATAAATGCGACCGAGAGAGCCGCTGTCGGGTGTGTATATGGCGCTTTTACGGGGGCTAATTTACTGGAAATATTTTCTCGGATGATTAATAAAGCGATGCGGGGAGGGGACATGCGTAGTTTGGAGGATATGTAGTTTGCTCGGTGGGTGTAGGTAATGAGCGTTCGTGATGAAAGTTTTGTATGTATGTTAAGTGTATATATAGTTGGATATGAGTGGTGTTCGCTCGATTATTGTGTGTTTCTCGGTATTATTGTTGCGGCTCGTATGGTAAATTGTTTGGCTTTGGTATATACTGTTGGAAACAGGAATACTAATTGTAATGTGGGAATGGTTGTATTGTATTTCTAAGAATTATATTGGTGAGCGAGGAATCTAAAAAAATTTACAATTATTAAGGGCTTACAATTTGTCAGAATTTAAGGGTATACACCTCAGAAAATCAATACTTTCAAAACATAGCCGATTCTTAGCTAGAAAAATCACTTAATTTATATCTGTGGCTTCGAGGCATAATTAACCATATAAGTCCACTTTTTGAGTTTCTGAGAAAAATGGGTTTCAATGTTCAAACTTAATCGTAAGATCGGAATAAACGAGATAGGATGCGATACTGTACTAATCAATGAACACATTTAAAAAAATATTTACACGATGATATGACGAGGTTATACATTTTCACCTTCGTGAAAACTCGAAAAAGTATGAAGTTATGTCGTTATGCCGGGAACCTGGACTTATCTAATAGTCCTGTTCTCGTTTATTTTTTGATCATTTTCGTTAGTTTAATTATGAATTCCGATCAAAATTAACAATTAATCAACGAATAGTTATATTAAAAATAATACAACTTGAATACAACTTGAATACAACTTGGATACGCGATAAATTAAAAAGCATTTTTTTTTATTTAGTAAAAGAACAGGTGTCATGAGCTATAACTTTCAAAATTCTCACGTTTATGCACTTAACGTCTTTAAAACTATAAATTTTATCTAGTTATTATATATATTTTATATGATATTATTTTTGTATTGAATTAAGATGGATAAAATAAATCACTGCTACGATAAGCCATCAACTGATGGACTTACGTTGTTATGCCGCGCACTAAATTTGAAAAATGGACTTACGTTGTTACGTTTTCCGTATATTGTAGCTGTAGGACAATATTTTAGCTACTACTAACAGTTTTAAATGAAAAAGACCCATTTAAAAATACAAAATCCAAGATTTTCCCGATTTAAAAAAAATGGAATTATGTCGTTATGCCTCGGAGTCACAGATATATATTGTTGATGAATATCACTTTTCAAAAGAAAAAATCATAGTTAACCCAATGAATTATTTATATTAATTTTGTATCACAGACGATGTTAATATACCTTGTTATATCAATTACAGTCACACGTTTTGTTGATCACAAAGTTATATAGATTTTCGTCTATATAAATTCGAAATACTTTTATAACATCTTATCACGCCCAATAAACAGCAACTTTAACGTAACCATCGTCCTCTCTCCTTTAAAAACATCCATATTAAAACCATCTTCCCCGAGCTTCTTCTTTCCTCTTTCCTCTCTCTTTCCGCCTCTAATAAAGTGCAAACAAGCCAATAATGAAATTCCCATCATAGTGTAAAATGGGCGCGGGGCATCTTTCTCTCGACGAAAAGAAAACCATACTGCCTGCTGGAGAAAAAGTATATAAACGCGTGACGTTGTTATACCATCTTTTTCGGTCCTTCCCTCGCGCGCATATCCGTTGGCATAGCTGGGCCAAGCGGCTCTCTGCTCTCACAGGATATTAAAGCGGATGTTTTGCTTTCTTCCTCTTCTCTTTTTTATATATCTCTATCTTTCTTCCACTTTCCACTATACAAGTAATGGTAAATCACACTGGCAGGACGAAAGAAAAAAGCGACAGCAGGGACGCGCTTGTGTTGTGTATCGGATATGGGTAATAATAAAGCGTTTTTCGATGTAGTGATGTATATATATATATATGAGAGACAGAAAGAAAGCAGGGAACGAACGTGTGCTGCTCTGTTCGGATGAAAAAATATGAGGGCTTGGCGCTTTGATTTATTAATGGAAACTGCTGCTGCTGCGCTCTTTATTTTTCATTATTTTGTCGTGTTGTCTGATTGATTTTAAAATTGAAACGCGCCGGTCGCGAGATACGCGCTATGGATGTATGTAAACATTGATTTATCGGCGTTTTAATTGTAACGCCGTTATATGGTCGTACGGTGCGAGCGAGTTGAATTTTCAGTACACGCGATAGCTGAGGGGTGCGAGTTTCACAGCTCGCAAAGAATTTGCATAAGAATCGTTGCTGAGAATTGGACGGTTGCTTTTTTTTGTATTGACTTGTTATGATAGGATGAGATTATATATCTATGACTTTATTATTGTTCCAATTGAATTACGATAAGTAGTGATGCACAAGCCATCGAATCTTTACGAACGTTAAAGACCTTTTAGAATGAAAACGGTATTTTATGCATTTTTATTACTTCATTTAGCAAATTCATAAATAAGATGCTATGAACTATGTTCATTTAATGTTAATAAAAAAATAACGTTTAGCTAATCATTTGCTTATCTTTTTCTATCATCAAGTTCCACGACGTCATTACGTCGCCTGATGATACAAGTAATCCCCATCATTATGTATCTTTAGTAATCTTACAAAGATAATAATGACTTTGTCGTGTCATTGTCATAGTCTATCGTTCTCAGCATCGGTCTTTGAACAAGAATCGTTAACTAACGCAAAGAGAAGGAGGACATGTCAAAGGAACCCAATCGTTAAAAATCAATAACCTCGAGTATATAGGGTCTCGTCGAATTACTAATTCAGAGCGACACTGTGTACAGCTCGTAAAGATATTTTCGCGTTCTCTCTCTCTATAATAATCAATTTTTCCCCGCCCCCCTTTAAACTCAAGTCCCATGGCACTTTAATTGGAGTAATTACACAATGACGGGTGGCAACGCGGGCACCGGCATAATGTTTTTTCCACCTCACCCTTCTCCGTTTGATAAAGTGGACAGCCGGAATGGGCTATTACTTTCCTATTAAAGTAATAGCAATTTAATTTCAAGATCACAATGTATACTACCCTCGTTATTCTCGAATTTCAACGTGGATTCACGCAGTTCCCTTCAATTTACCTATCATCGCGTATAACTTATGATGAACACAATAATTAATATAATAATAAAAAAAATAGTATCGTTATTAATTAAGAATCAAGTGGCATCAATCGTTGTTCCCTGTATTATCGTATAGTTATATACATAAGAGTTATACGAAACTTTATAACGAAACAACGCCACTCTACGAAAATCAGTCCAGCAAACTTTCATCTACCATCTAGATATATACCTATACCTGTACCTTCGACCCTGCGTCCTCGACAGAACAACAGAACCGCAGTCCTCCTCAACTGCGGGGATCACTTTGAGAGTAGCAGCAGGACAATAGGAAGGGGAAAGGCACTCGAAAGTCGCACTCCACGGAAAGTCTAGCGACGTCGATAACAAAGTAACGAGGTAATTACGTGCTGTTCGTATACGAGTGTCTATCTATGTATATATATAGATACCCACGTAGGTTAAGCTTGCATTCTCATCGATCTTTGTCGTGGTTACACAACCAATGCTATATACTGTAGCAGTAAAAACCAATGGGACCATCTTTTACTGGCAACTTAATCTTTCGTTTTTCTTTTGAGTGACCGCACGTATATTTCCTCATTGCTTTTTTAAGCCCTGTGTTGTTATTGCAACGAAGAGATTTTTTATTATAGCATAGGTATTATACTTACTATACGCGTGTATACGTGAAGAAAGTTTTGCTAATGACTATGCAAACAATGGCTCGTGGTAATTATCGGCTAGTCGGTACGGCCAATATTGCTTTGTGCATGAGCCATTGATCGGGAGGACGATAGAGAGGTTATATGTGTGTTTAAGGAGTGCACTGATGTTGGTATATGAGATTAATTTATACATTCGAGAGAATTTGTAATGGAACTATTAACTTTCATGGGAGCGACGCTTATTGGCTACCTCGGATCGCACTCTGTGCGTAACGTTCGAGGGGGATAGCATTATCAGTCAACTCGCGTAAACTCAATTAGAAGGTGTACGTAAATTGCGCGTATATATATTTACGTTCCGGATCGTTGGGTGAAGTGAGAGATGGAAAAAGAGGGAGAGGGAGATTCTTTCCTGAAAGTTGTAATATAGTCCGATTAAATTTACTGAAAGTTCGTAACGAAATTAATGCTGTTTGACTACATTTAGCGAAATAGTGAGAGTATAAAGTAAATGCTAGGTACCTGACATTATTTAAAAAGGTTACAGTACGTTTTAATGAAATTTTCGGATCGTATACCAGAATATACCCAGTTGTAACTTTTAATTCGTATTTTCCTTTACCGTTTTCCAATTTCTGAAGCTGTCGTGAACTGTCATTTATTGTTTTTAAGTTATTCCAGACAGCGAAAAATCCAATACAGATATTTGCAGTCTATTGAAATACCACGAAAATTAATTTAAAAGTTCAAGGATGCATACTTGATGCCACGTTATATTCTTCTTATTACAACAGTATTATTTTTGTTGAAATGATATAAAATTAGTTGTTTAACTAAAAAGTGTAAACCTTCATATAATATACTGTCGACTAACGTGAGAATAAAATAAATAAATGGCACGTTTTATGAATCTTTAATAATTGATATAAACTTTTGTGCGTACTCGTATTTACAAACGTTTCTGCTTGGTTCATTCATAAAAATATCAGGTAAAATAATTAACTTTTAACATATATAAGATAATTTTTAAAAGATTTTATTCCCCGAAAAATTTTACAATATTGTTTGTGTATAAGTGCACATATAATGGTTATCTATTTGTGTACGAAGGTCGTTGATTCCCCGATGTCCTAAAAAAATAATCTTATACTAATCTATTTTACTGAAAATTAAGACCAAAACTATCCGACTTCTCTCTATAGTAATCGTCAGTGTGCACAACACTTACCTTTCTTCTTACTCAGATTATCCAACATTTATTTTCACTTACCCCATACCTTTACGTTGTTCTCAAAATTTTATATAATCCCATTATTATACAACGACGACAAATTCAACCCGCTAATCCTTTACCTCTTCATCCTTGTCACCTCGTGCCTCATTCTCTTGAACCTCCATCAACGATCATCGCCCTCGAGTCCCCTCGGCCAACTGCCAAGCACCCCCTGGCATTACCCTCTCCTCCTCCCACTGACTCTGCGGCACTGCGTCCAGCCGCATTTTGCGGACGAGCGAGCCGCGAGCACGCGTATCGTATCGCTGCAGCAGCAGCGAATAACCTCGTAACGTATAGGATATATATATATACATATATATATATATATATTGCAGAATCCACAGGATTTGCGGTTCCGAAAAATATACGATTCCACGTTACGTGGCAGGAATTAACTATAGCAGCGGTGATGGCGGTGGATTGTTTCCCACGAGAGTAGGGGCAAGTTGTGCGTGTGCTTAATATTGGTGCAGGAGGTATGGTTATGCACGGTGGTAGACGATTAGAATGGAAGAACGACGTTATCGACGAAGTGGAGTAGTTTATGTGAGGGTTATGGGATAAGTGGGCTGCTTCACGTGAAATGAATACATATTAGAGATGTAGTTTGTATCTATGAAAAGATTTTTCTGAATTGGAAGTGTAGAATAAATTAGCCAATTTTGGTATCTATGAAATTGCTATCGATTATAGTCTCGTTACAAGATCGATAATTTGAGGTAAACTGAAGATTTTCGCTAATATCGATGGGGCAGTACTAACATAATAGAACCCTTTATTCAGATAAAAGAACAAAAAGCATCACCACCGATGGGTTGACTAATTCTCTATTTTCTGATATATAGATACTTATCTACCAACATTGTGAAGATTGAGGAAAAGATTACATTTGTGAATGACTTTACATACTACAATTGACTGACGATTTTCCAATTGAATTTGTCAACAATCGTTGCACAAAGATAACCCTTTTCATCAAATCGATTACAAACCTTATTGACTTGTTTATTCTCTCATTCATTTAACCAACCTCTCTTTCACCAAATATTTCACCATTTATTTATCAAACCCCATCACAACTCCTGCATAATTGTACGACCCTTACACCACCAATCCACATGCACAACGTTTCCGGGAATTCCGCAATCGATAACCTCCTCTACTAATTTCCGCCAATAATACGCGCGGCTTGATCCTCTGCCACGCGCGCATAATCGCGGCTGCAATCCCAAACGCATTAGCAGCAGCCAAGACATACGCTGCAAATTCATCGTAGTCGTCGTCGTCGTCGTCAGCCATTGTAGTCAACAGTCGATTGATTTCTAGCCGATATAACGGAACGAGGAGGCGCACAAAAGGCGAGCGCGCGCGAGCGTTGTTACGAATCCACTGCAGGAGTAATTTTCCACGTATATACCTCGGCGTCCCCATTCAGTGCGAGAAGAGCTTTTAGGCTGAGATCAATGAAATTCGCTTTGAAGGATTTTTCATGCTGGTAATGGTAGTGCCTTTTGGAATGCAGGCCGCTTGCCTTTTACGTTTTATCGGTTCTCGTCGATTGCCGTACTGCTGCGAAGGGGATTATAATGGAGACGAGCTCGATGTGATGTTCGTTAAATTGCAGTTTTATAGACTCGACAAGAGGATGGGGACGTGGTGGAAACGAGGAATGAAATTTAACGAAGTGACTCTTAAAGAGTAAGGTTTGTAACGAAAAAGCTGAGCAAGAATTTATATGGGTAAGAGAACCGGGTCCAATTAGGGTTCGCGTGGTCGTGAAACGCAGCGAATGTGAAAATTTCAATCCCGATTAGTCTCTAATATCTCGGGCGCAATTTCTACTCGGCTGACCTTAATGGGAATAGTTGAGCGGAAGACCGCCTCAAACGCTTCACTCGAGAGTTTGCCCTAACCCTTGCCCGTAGGGTTTGGAGATGTAGAGGCAAATCTGGGCCCTGGTTACTTACTGTCGTTGAGGCAACTATAACTTTGAGAGGTGCGGTCTGCGTTCTTTATTCTCATCCCTCTGCGTCCCCTTGCGTTTTAATTCGATTTCTACGGTTCAGTGTCTACGGGACAGATTGAGTTGGCCAAGTCCGATGACCGGACGAGACGAAGCTGGTTTGTTGGCTGGGAAAACGGTTGAAGTAGTGGCTACGTGTGTGGGCTTTGCAAACAATCTGGTTAGGTGATTATTTTAGAAGTAACGTTGTCACCTCGCAGTTGTCGGTAACTCATGAGAGTGTGCAAAAGAACGATTATTTCATAATGTTTAATGTACTTATTTGTATACACTATTGAATTATCAGATTATTATTTATTTATTTATGATTTTTTATTTTTTACAGGAAAATTGAAGATAAATAATCATAGATATCGTTTTGCGAGAAAATGATATGTTTGAATCGTAGATCTAAGTACATATATGTATAGTATTGAATAATTTTTAATACTGATACATTCTTTAAAAAAATTTTTTTGCTTTTACTATTGGAAAATCGTCAAATAAGTATTTCGCAAGAAGATTATTAGAACGTATTGTGTAAACTTACTGCAATAGATGATAAAAGGCTTTTCAATATATCATAGCATTAAAAATTTACTTCTGCTTTATTAAAATTTTTGTTCAAATAATTGCATTATTTCATGCACTCAGCCACAATCTTTTCATCCTATTGAATTAGTAAGCTTCTTTTGCCGCTTCGTTTTATTTCCGAAGAATTGTGAGTCTTTACACTGTAATTTCAACTTGTTTCGTAAGATTAAAAGAAACATAAAGAGAATTTACATCTTTCATATTTTCCATGAATTAAAAAGCGCACCTCTTGACCGTATTGCTTTTTATTTAAATTTTTTAATAAATTCATACACTTCGTCTCTTAAATGCTTCATTCGTGGAAACAAAGGGTTATTAAGGTCTTTGCAATTTAATCTACAACCTCCTCGACAACCGAGCGTACGTATTATCCTCTGTTTCAATGTTCCGTTTCCTAAAGACGAACATCTTACTGTCTCTTTTTCAACGAAAAACCTTTACCGCGATAGCACAACGCCATGATACATATAATATACCGTGCGACTAAGACAATAACCCCCAATTACTTCGAGCGCCATATCGTATTCTCAAAGACACCTCGGCGACAACTGGACCGAGAAAAGAAAAAACAATTCCCGTCTCATTACTAATGCACCAAAACGTCTACAGCTTTTCCTTTGGCGCGTGTCTCGTTATTCCGCCTCCTGAGGCTTCACTCTATCCACGAAGATAGCGGTACAGAAGCAGGAAAAGTGCCTCGGCAGACGAACTGCCGGAAGTCGAAAGAGAGAGAGAGAGAGAGAGAGAGAGAGAGAGAGAGAGATGGAAGCCAGATGCGCAGAGATGCTGGGAAATTTGGCTGCATTTCAAGTTTCTTCGTGCGCGTAAAAGAAAGAGAGAGAGAGAGAAACGGAGATTGAGTGCACAAAGGTGCGAGAGGATGAAGGCGCGAAGGAAGATCATGGGCGGGGAAAATCGGTGCAAAAGATGCAAGGAAGAAGAAAGAAAAGAATAAAAAGGAGTCGAAACGGAAGTGCTTAAGAGAAAAGCACGTGAAAGAGAAGGCAGAGAAAGGATGAATTAACGAAGAAGAAGTGGTAGCTTGAACGTATAAACATAAGGAATTGCGCTGTTTAAGTAGTCGTTACTACCTGAAATAAATTTTTATTCGTTTGTTGTGAATGCAGGTCTCAGACAATAGCCGTTAAAAATAGGCGAACAAAGAAATAGCAGCAACCTTCGTTATTACATAAATCGTTGCACTGTTCAGGCTTCAATGTTTCGTCTATAAGTTGATGATTTCCACGAACAGGGAACTTGTCGTGCACACATCGAAAATAAATAAGCTCGACTTTACATTGTCGCTGATGTCTCTCTACCCTATACTGACCCTATATCCTGTACCTTCATCTCATAAATATGCACCTTTGATTTATTCGCAGATTTTAACGATCCATTTAGCACTATTTTAGTCGAAGTAGGAATTATCGGAAACGTATAGTGTCTTGAATAACAGGGGATGAACACGATGTCTTCACGTTAGTACGGAAGCAGGCCGTTGATTAGGAAAATCAATATGTGCCATATTGCACGAATACCTCTCTGTCTCTCTTCTACCTCTATACGAGCGCTTCGCGTGCTCTCGACGACAATTCTCTACCTTTCCAGTAATATGATTGTTACCTGTTCTCTGCTGCGTTCGATAAGTCTTGTAACAACACGCATGGATGTCTCGTTACATATATGGAAAGATTACAAGCTTGTCGACATCGTTGTTGAAGAGCAGAACACTGAGCTGAGACGAAACAGTGTCTTGTGGAATATTGATAATCGTAGTACCGGTAACTTCAGAAAATTATATATTTATATCGATAATTCTGCTAACGGGGAAAACATATTATAAATTTAACGTTGTATAATTATTTAACATTATATGAAACTTTCTGTTCTCGAGAATCCTTAAACATTTTACATCGTTGGGATCAACATTGGCTTTTCACTAGCGAAACTTTCCTGATGTACTTGGTTCACCCTGCTTGTTAAGTGTACCAAACTTTGAGAGCTTCGCACTTTCTGAAGTAGAAACTGCTAAAATATTAAAAATCTTTCAGTCTATATTGTCACTTAAACCTAAAAATCAAGTTCAGGTTTTAGTTTTAGAATATGCTTTGTTGCAATTGATCATATAAAAAAAATGTATGCAGTGAGATTAAGATCTCAATTTTTATGAGTCTAATTCTTTACACGAGAAATAGAAGAAATAAGGGTTGAATTACAATTGTTGTTATTCTTTCAGTTATTATTGGTCAAATAGTTGCTCTTCGTTTCTTAACGTACGAATAATTTGTCGTAAAAAGTGTCCTCCTTATGTTCCTACATTATGTAATAATTTTTGTTATAGATATTTATGATGAATTTTGATATGACCTTTTTCTACAAAAATTCTTCATCAAACCACTTAAAAAAAACACTGTAAATAAGAATATCTATAATATTAAGGGAGTACTCTCGGTACGTAGCTTGTCAGTTGAGAGAAAGCTTCGACTTGTCATTGACTCACACAGTAAGTCGTAAGTTTGGTAGTGTAGTACCATATTATATGCCTTATTGATTCTAATCTAATTTAATACTTTAATAAAACGTACGTTATTCGAAAAGGACGCTCTGAATGATAATTTTGAAAGCAAATATGAAACTGGAATAAATTTTCGTATATCTCATAATTTTTTCAGAATTTTTTCATTTCGCAATGTTTTTATATTCTATAAAAAGGTGCATTTTCCAATAAGGGACCCTGTTATTTTCAATCAATGATTTCTTGCTTCTAAGGTTCTGAATCTTCACAAAATTTGAACCAGAGCTTCAGTGCACTTTAATACAGCTATTATCGATGATACTTCCTTAATTATACAAAAAATATTACTAAAAATCTCTTCATAAAAATAAGCAACCAAACGCAGATTACACTCCCTTCGCCATCACGTACAATACTAGCTAAAACCAGAACATCATGATTCTCCTCTATTTCAAAGTACATTTCCAAAAGAGCCTTTGTGACCTCAAACCTCTCTTTCTCTCTCTCTCTCTCTCTCTCTCTCTCTCTCACCTCGATGGCAGCTTTTCCCGGGAGCTCACACTGCCGCTGCTGCTGCTGCCGGAGCTAGCAACAAGTGCTAATCCCAGGCACAGCGGCACGTCGATCGAGTTAAAATTCAAGAGCCACTCTATTCTCTTTCGCCTGGCCTACTCACGCGGTGTACTGCGCCGAATGCCAGACCCGGGAACTTAATACCGCGGCTGCTGTAATACGATATATACGCGCGTGTGCGCGTGCGCTGAGAAACGGAGACGTTCGATTTTTGCGCTTTCAAGTCGGGGCTGAAATAATCCGATTGAGGTTTCCAAGAATCGATGATAATATGCAGATTTTGTGGGCAGTACGAATGGAGAAGAGGAACAGGACAAGTGGAGATAAAAAGATACACACCTGCAACGTGTCGATCATTATTACAGGTGCTACATGGAAAACGTTTTAGTAGGATGTATATCTACGGTTTATTAAAATTTACACAGTTAGAGGGGAAATATTGCGAATACACAGCTTCGTTAAAATGAAAAGTAAAAAAGTCTCGACCACAAAGAAAGTGCATGGCCGACCGCGCACTTATTAATGTGACTTCGAATCGGAGCTGCATGATGTCAACGGAAGTTGTCGTCCAAATGACGTTGCACCCGTAACTTAAGCCTTCTGAGAACAACCGCAGCTGCTACGACGTCGAAAGGATAAAGAAGTTTCATGAAGTTAGCTGGGACTGAAGTATGGATACTCGCGTGATTCGCACGTTCTGCGAGACGTCATTTCCCAGCTACCTGGCTCGCGAATCGTGGTTAGCTATTGGTACGCGGTGAATGCGCGGAATTTGCCAGTGGTGGGATGTTCACAAAGTGAATGTGGAGAGGATGTGGATTAATTGGTTGGTAATGAGAGATTTTTAAAATTTTTTTGAGGTTAGAGGGATTTTGTATTTGTGGTTGTTTGGTTATTTGACAAAGGTCATTTGAGACAATTCAGATTAATGTGGGAATTAGCGTTATAACGTTTGACTTTAGATAAAAATTATACATGCAAAAGTTGTAGATAATACTAAAACAAATTTCTGATTTTATACAAATATATTAAATATTTCATTTCGAATACTTCAGTCTTTTACCTCTAACATATATTTTTCTTAATTGAACATGTTCCAAAATCTATGTGTGTGAAAACCCAATAAACTTCGGTTAAGACCCCAATAACATCGAGAGTTTTAAGTATCGAACGATCGACGGGCTTTTTTTCAACCATACACTTAATCAGCTAGGCGAATCCTCTGCAATTTTTATTGCCTCGAAATAAATTCCACTCTCGCTCACCCCGCCTGCGAGGGGCTTATGGTCACGCTTTTGCCGCATTTCCTCTTTAAAGCGAGAAAAAAAAAGGAACAAACATCGTGCAGTCGTACAATCGATTCTCTCGTTTCCCGCGGGATGTATATTATGCTCCTCTATGTTACATATATATATACACACACATACTGCGCGAGATGTATGTTCTATCGCGGGCTATTTTTAAAAATTAAGACCCCGTAAAATGGACCGACGGTGAGCGCATGAGTTTTTACATCGCTGTGCTCAATCACTTCTGCTCCCCCTCCTACCTCCGACATAAATTCGTTCACGTATACGCGCTGGGTATAAGGGCTGTACGTGTACGTAGGATGCAGGCAATGTTTATTCTGGAGTGTCGGGGGGCACGTAAATTTTCTTGATGTTTCAATTCTTGCGGAAAATTGTACCTCGCGTGGTTTTCGCGCCACAGACTCAGTGAATAACGTTATATAAAAGTTTATTGAATAAAATAGAGGACAGGTGGTACAAAACGCGAGAGTGTTGTTGGGCTTTAATTAATATTATCTTTTAACGAAAGTAGTTGAGAATTTATTCTTTGTCAGTTTTTAAAATACGTTATTAAAAAGTCTCTTAAAACGTGATGGGTGAAATCTGTCATCACAGTAAAACTGTTTTGATTGGTTGTTGCTGAGTCATTTGATTGATCTATATATTCTCAAGTTGAGGATTTAAAACTGAAGAATTAATATAGTATATAAGGAAAATTTCATTATTTTATTTATTAATTGAAACTAATATAATTATAATCACAACCTAAAAAAAAAAAATAGTACGCGCGAAGCGCGTTTAATGTAATCCGAATGAATATCTATTTGAAAAAAAGTAATAATAATGAGCGTTGCGAAAATGCTTAAGTAATTAAGTAATCTAATTACTAAATTGAATTAAAATTAGAGATAATATTTTCATTTAAAATAATTTCATTTTCACTACCACATGAGAAGAACATATAATTATACTTACCTCGTATTCAATTTAAAAGCACCTGCGCAAACATACTGCACCCAACCGTAATATTCTTTCTCTACCGCTACCTATAATTCGCTTGATCGAACCCCTCATCTCTCCACACCTTATAGCCCAGGCTCCTGCGCTTTCTTCTCTCAACCAAAATGAAAAAAAAAGAAAAAAACGACTCAAATCATTTCAATTTGGCGCGCTCCACTCGAAATGAGAAGTGTACAAATATCTCTTTGGATTTCGTTCCTCTTCTCTCTCTCTCTCACTCTCAAACCGCAATTTGGAAAGACAAGACCACAGTTCATCTTTAGTTAAGGGTCCCGTAATTGCACCGTATCGCCCGAAGGCGTTCGGTTCTATCGCGTTGGTGTACCTACCGCAAAGACACGGAAGTGCCGATAGTCGGAAAAGCTGCAGTGTGCTGAGGTGGCTTAGATAGAAGAAGAGTTTTCAGGGATCTCTCGCAGCTGGGAAATTGTCTCGAGCGTTTTTCGATAGCTGAAATGAAGGCGAGGAGGAAGTTCATTTGACTTGAAGAGGGGTTTTTTTTAGAATTTTTCCTGGTATTGAAGCGAATTCGGTAGCAGTAAGATTTGTAGTATAATGGGTTGAAATGTATATTAAGAGAGTCGTGGAATCTACTTTAGGCTAATTTCGAAGAGATAAAAATGTAAATTATTGGAAAAATCTTCAGACAGGAATCTAAAGAAAATAAGTCTTAATTTTCGTATATATTTAATATGGCTCGAAATTTTAATGCTACCCTGAATTATGCTGATTTCACGTCACTCTGATGAAATTCGCGAAAGTGCTCGTAACCTTCGTACACCACCCGCGCATTATAAAATTTTAATTGCATTAATATAATGAGTAACAGTATCCATATTTTTCTTCCCGTCTCTCTTTACACACAGTCCTGCACTCCAGTACCTAA
Source organism: Torymus tubicola (assembly GCA_035583055.1). NCBI lineage: Eukaryota > Metazoa > Arthropoda > Insecta > Hymenoptera > Torymidae > Torymus > Torymus tubicola. The sequence goes on from JAWWEQ010049093.1 coordinate 71,912, forward strand.
AATACACTGTGGCTTGATAAAAAAAGACTTACAAACTTTTTTTTCCGTCGTTACCGGAGGATTACTGCACTTTTAACTCTCCCGCAGCTGCATAAAAAGATTAATTCAAATTTTTTTTTTACCTTTCCCATTGTTACGTATGCAGCCTAACCTGCGCGCCTTAATTTACATTTCTGAAAGCGCATATCGAGTTAGCCTTTCTCTCTCTCAACTTCCTCCCTCACGAAGACCTTATACGCGCAGGCGACTGCTTCTCTCTCTCTGTAAATTTTGTGGTTCTTTTATTTCAATGCCAGCGTCATTTCGTTTTCCTCCGCGCAATTTACATATAATACACGCCTCCCCGCGACGAAATATAACGCTCGAAAAAATATGAAAAACCACACAGAGCCAAAAGCGCGACGACGAGAGAATCGTGCCACCAGCATTTTTCACGATGAAAAGCGCATGAAAAGTATTGCTTTATACTCGCGCGTCGGGCGAAAAGAGCAACGCGTGTATATATATATATAAATATTCATGGGAGAAGAGAGAAAAAATAACAATTACGCGAAAGTGCCGTTCTCGTGTTTCACGCACGCGTAATATATACACGGTATTAATCCGCGCGATTTCGATCCGCGCTCTCGCATGAGTTTTAACGTCACATTGTATTTTATATATATGTACATGGGCACGCGGCTGCATGAGACATTTTTAACGGAATTAACGCCGCGTTTGCAGGCAGCGCGGGTGACGTGTGTATGTTTTTTTTTCTTCTTTTTCTCCACTTCTCTGTCTTTCATTTCGTAATGACACGCCGAGAGCAAACACCTGTTAGACGAGGGAAAAAGGTTACATGACGCTACTGCTGCTGCTGCTGCGTTTCGACTTTTTCTGCGCGGAATTCGAGTAAATGTTGACCTTTCGCTGAGGTTGTTCAACCCCTTCGACTGCCCTCTAGGGTCCACTTTGTGAGAGCGGAGGATTTTTTAAAACTCAGTACACACAGAGACGGGGAAGTACCGTTAAAAATTTATACGGTATGTACCTAGCAATGTATTAGCTATATTATACGCTAGATTATTCAATTGTAAGAGCAGCAATGAGTAACGAGACAATTATTTATGAAAGTCAAAGAGAGCTCGTGCTTTTGTGAATTGAACAGAAAAATTTTTATTGTTAATTTTAAAAGTTTTGTCGTCTATCATATTCCACCCTCTCTGCTACCCTTTGAATTTTTATCAAGTGAATATGGTCAATTTATACATCATGATTTATGATGAGTGCTCGGTAAAAAGTTTGCTCTTCATCTCGTTATGTCGACTGAGTGAACTACGCTTATAGGTATATATAGATGTGAATTGATGATAATAATGATATACTGTGGTTCTCTTCTAACTTATTCATTAACCAATAATTCGTTATTATATCATTATCTGCCAGTGATTAATTCCCGACGAGTTATTCGAATTTCATAGATTGCTATTCAAACTTCATAAAGTTAACAATGTACGGTTCTATGTTTAAACGAGTTATTAGATTGGATGTATATATATAGAGGAGAATTTTTTCTCTCGATCATTCACGATGGATTATTAAAGGCTTTTAAAAGTGAAATGGAATGTGCAGGCAATATACCGGTCCATGAAAATTTAACTTTACGAGTACATTCAACGCTCCGCAGATAATCGATACCTCTTGCTGGTAATACCTCAGCAGCTGCCAACTCTTCTTTCATCCGTGAAACCACGTACATAACGGATGAAAACCGTAATTCAATCATCTTTTCATAAATTCATATATTATTACCTTCGATTATGCTCTTTTTACATAAAATGATAGAAACCAAATCAATTCAATATCCCTTTGAATGAAGTCGTAATATGCGAATTTATAATCAGGTATAATTATCACCGAGTTGTCTACATCAGCGTGCATTGAATTACGAATATAACGAGGCTAATTTCCAAATGAAATCGATTGTAATTTCAGCTACAACAATGGGCTTCGGACCATTGAAGCATCTCTAATTAAAGCTTACTTGACGGATATCGTATAAAAGTTTATCAGGAATGGAAAAATTTTTGCACAAATATATCTATAATATCTTACAACTTTTCTCAGTCACAAGCACAAATTCGTGCAACTTAATTGAAACGACCGTTTAAAACGGATTTCTCGCTCTATACTGTGGCTGTTAGCACGAGCGCTGCGTTAATGCGTCGTCTGCAACGTGTCCTCGAGAATGTAATCAAAATTTTTGACGCGCACATGAAATACATGTATTTATATACATACGCTGTCGGGGCAACGTGCGTTGAACGAAATGTAATATCGAAATAACTTACGCGCATACGAGCAATTTTCTGCGAAATATAAATATGTAATATAATATTTGAAGCGATTGCATGCTGAATTAAAGAAATTAGTAAATAAATAAATGTAAAACTTAACAGGATTCCTTTGATAAAGTACTATATATTATGCAGTAGTGCGTCGAAACCTAACAAAATCACTGAATTTCAATTCATTATCGAATCGGTAAATGGCCAATTGGATCGTAATATATATATATATATATATATATATATATATCTATATATTCATGTTCATTGATACATTAAGCACGGTTACGAATGAGCGAAATGGAATTGATTTTCAAAGTCTTCCTTTCGATCAGTGTTTTCTTGCCTAATAATATATTCTTGAACGGAAGCCCACAGCGTGAATCAAACATGTATAGAACATGTTTTTTCAGTTTGGTGATTTCTTTTTATTAGAATTATTTGAGAAGAAGAAAAATATTGTAATACTTACCAGTACAATACCTTTTTCTTCCTTAAAAAATTCTTTTAAAATGAAAAACATTAGAAAGAGTTAAGTAAACTAAAAGATTACTTTAAGATTCATACAAAAAATTTTTTTTAATATTATGTAAAACTGTTGTACTTAATATTTTTTTGTCAAATAAAATCCTGTGACTAATTGTGTTCTGAAAAATTATCTTGAGACCGTAAACACACACGCATATACATACATATAATTAATAATAAAGTAATAAAAATATATACATATATATTCAACAACATTCAATATTACAGTTTATCCTCTTTACTTCAATAATACGTTCAATATTATAACGTCTTATCCAACCCTGACGTTTAAATTTCTGCAACGTTGAAATTTCTGCTGCGAACTAAAAATCGCTTCGAAACCCATCACGCGATCCGACGCCTCCCCTAAAATTTCAATTTTAACGACTCTTTTCCAAACTCAAATCACCTCCTCTCACTTTCCCTTCAACAAAAAAAAAAGAATGAAGAAACCCTATGAGACTCGATTATCGAAAACTCCCCATTCCCCCTCCAACCACCTCAATTCAGGGATAGCGCAGCGTCTGGCATACGCGTCGAAACTTTGGGAATCGATAATCGCTTGGTGCACCCTCGCGTATATATGTATATACATATATATACATATATATGTGCATGCGCACGTGAAATCGACGGATGGCAAGTTAAAGTAAATGGTATATGCATATATATAGCGTGCAAGGTAGTCCTTTCGAAGTAACTTTCGAGGAGAAAACGGTTGAGGCTGTCTAAATTCGTCTTGGACGAATTCAAAAGTCTTCTCTGTAAATAGAGTGCCGTCGACGGCCGGGGGTGGAACGAAGAGTGGACGCAGGAAAAAGTTGATATTTTTCGGGTGGACATGTGAGGTTTTTTGGGAGTGAAGGTGGATCTTGACAGGCGGAGGTTCTTATATGGTGAAAGTTTTTCGAATAGAGTTGCTTGTGGAGGCACGTTGATGGTGATTTATGTTGGGAAATCTTCTAAATATGTGCAAACCTTAATGTAATTGTAGTAGAAGTCTAGCCGCGAATTGTGTAGCATATCAGTTTTAAATGTTTTTTTAACGTGATTATAGGAGGAATTCTAATGTATGATTTCAATAATATTAATATAATAAAAAATGTCAACGATTATTGTATGTGTATTTTCAATAATATTAAAAGATGATTCATATATAATCTTTTTAAATTACTAAAAATATTGAAAAGTACAATTTGCGAGTTAACTATATATTTGGTACCGTGTAATTTCGTAAAAGACTATTATCATTATTGATCGAAAAGCAGATGACATCAGAGAAAAATATGTTTTGACCTCTCAAAGGTTTTGCAGCTCTTTGCATGAATTTCCATCGCATTCAATTTCACTTTCAGATATTTATCGATTTTTCGAGCCAATCATGGATTGCCAATATGATGAAATAATGCATGAGCATACTTTCCGAGGACATCGTTCCACCACATGTATGTTCCGTGCTGTATAACAATTTCAAATTTCGCGATTTGATGATGTATTCGTTTCAATATCTTGACCTTTGAAAGTGAGCCTCAATTTATCTGATAACCGTTTGATATAATTTTTCTCTTATGTGACTTTAAAAAAATATGATGCAACTCTATAACTTCACTTTTAAATAATTTAAGAACCACCAACCGAATAAAAAAATGTGAAATGTAAAATTAAAATATAAAAATAGCTAATATTTATCAAATTTTTACACTATTATTCACACATATTTGAAGAAGAGTAAGCGAAAAATATTCTTTTTGATAAATTTAAATTTATACTACACTAACATCAAAAGTAAAAATGTGTACTTTAAAAATATCTCATTACTTCAAAACTTTCATACGCTGTGAACTTCCATGACTGTGTATTCTATCTTTTTTTGTCATACTGTTGTCTTCCAAAGGAAACTTTGTCATGGTTAAAAAACTTCTCACGAAAAACCTGAAATCCAAATACTGTATTTCTTCAAAACGTTCGGATGTGTGTCTGTGTGTAATATAGGGGTAGATCATTAAGTTGATTGGCCAGAGATTTTTCGCTTATCGTTTTCTGATTTCGAAAAAAAATATTTTTCTAAAATTTTCTTTTCTTTTATTTTACAGCAATTTTTTTTTAAATTTTTCCGATATTTTTTTTTTAATTTTATTTATTTAAACTTGCATCCCCCATATGGGTATTAGCGACGTAAACTTACACTATATTTGCATATATACATAATACATAATATCATTTATTTACATTTAGTTACATTATTATTACATCACATAGCTAATTTGGGAACTTCTATAAATTTAATTACATTTTTGCACTATATAGTTGTACATAACATTTCGGAAATTGTTTTCTTCTTGAGTTTAGCTGTGTTTCGTTCGTTGTCGTACTTGGGCATTCTGTTAGAAGATGTTTAACAGAGAGTGGTTTCCTGCATTCTTTGCACCCTGGTTTAATTTCTTTGGTGATAAGATGTTGGCGAGTGAGTTTTGTACGTCCTATTCAAAGCCTTGTTATTAAAATTTGGTTTTTTTCTATTAAATTTGGTGGTTGGGCTGTTTTCGTATATACTTTTCCGCACTCCGTGATGAAAGGTTTTACTACTGGCTGTGCATTGAGTGTTCCAGGTGCCTTTAATTGTAGATTTAACTAAATTTTTAAGTCTTCATTTGTTGTAATGTTTGGGTAGCTGGAGAATTTTAGTTGGCTTGCCAGCATTGCTGCTTCTTTCACCTCTTCGATTTTTTTTGTATACGGTAGTGTTGTTTTTCCAATATTTTTTTATCTTTCATTTTTATACTTGAAAATTAACATTATGAAGGTATTATTAACGAATGTTATTAAAGAATAAAATTTTCTAGAATTTTAAAAATCATGGCGTTGTTAGCTGCAATCAGTTCTTATATTTATTGATTAAACGTGGTTTTTTCTAAATATATTATACCTAAAAAGAAAAAGAGATATCGTAATAATAATTTTTGTCGTCATGTACCTTACCGTATGCATTTATAACTTGTTGAATTTTTAAAAATATCCTTCAACTTATTTCTAAAAATATTTGAATTCATTCCATACTCATCAAATACACAACAAAAATATTTCGAAACCCACCAAGCCTCATCTTCTAATAACAACATCCATATTTGTATGTTCCAGGTTCAACACAATGAACGTGACGACGACAACGATGACGACGGCAACCGTCGCAGCAGCGGCGGCTGCGTCGACAACAGCGGCAGCAACGGGTGCCCTAGCCGCAGCAGCAGCTAACTTTGGTGTGACAACCCTTGCCGATGTCCTCGGTAGTGGCTCGGATCTATCGTCGTCGATGAGCCTTGACGATTCGAAGAACATCGTCGATGGAAGTCTGAATATATCGCCTGTCACACTGTCGTCTGATTGGTCGCGTGTTGTACGTCTACTGATGTTAGCCTCATTGGCCGTTGTTGGCAGCGTTGGCAATGTCTTTATGATATCCGCTGTTATGGTCGAGGATCATCTGAAAAAACGCGGTGAGTATAATGCGTCATGGGTGGGGTAATATAAGAAAATTGATGTTAGGGTGATTTAGGCAAAATAGGATATAACGAATTCTTTTAGATATTATAATTGATATAATTTAACGGTCGAATAATAAAGATTACATTCTGCATAAAAGAAATGATCTTGGTATAAGAATAAAATCGCCGCTCTCAAGTGTTTATTCACTGATGATGTATTCATTCACTGACGAAACGTATTTAGATTCTTTTACTGGTTTTAGCAGATATTTACAGATTTTTATTGAATAAACTTTTTACTTTAATTCTTTATTCAAAGTTTGTTCACCGATGTGAAGTTTGAACATTTTAGAATATAAATTTAAGAAGGGTTTTACTTTTAATTCATTTTGAAACCACATAATTGTATAACAAAAGTTACAATTTCCTTATTTGTTTATTTACGTGTGAAATCACCCGAAATGATTTCACTCGTAACAAATATTGTGAAAATTTAATTTTTGTATCCATGTTTTACATCACATAATAAATTCAACTTTTATTCATGAAAGCTATATATTATTAAAAAGCTCTAGTAAAGATATCTGTGACTCGTATGAAAATTAGAAAGCTGTCAGAATTTGTTATGTTCGTTTTTGTGAATTGAAAAACCTTTATAAATGGTATTTTCATAAATTATCATTGCATATTCCTTTTTGTCATTGTAAAATGTTACAAAATATATGTTTTTTAAACGTTTTTTATATTCTATTTATGATTTTTCCTTTAACGCGGGTTCCCCTTAAAAGTTACTATAAAATTATCTATGATCATTTATTATGTAATAATGACACCGTCATAAAATACATTATTGATTGCAAGTCAAATTTTAACGGTCGTGACTGTAAAAGCTAAATTAAAAAGTAAAAATAAAATAAAATTTCAAATTTTTCCAAAAATTAATATAGGAATTGAATTTTCAATTTCAATTATTAGTAACTTTTTATTCGAAAAAAAATTTATTAACATAATTTTACAATTTTCTTTTAAATATTATCGTATAAGTTAGAGAAAAATGTTCTAAATATTAAATATCTCTATTTATTGTGTCGTATTGTCATTTCTATCGTGGAGTTTTTCTAGCTTTATAGGGTTTTAGTGAGTTTTTCTAGAAAATAATGTTTCGGCATTCAACTCTGTACTTGCGGTAAAAAAAAATTATAAAATGTATTTTTATTTGTACGAAAAATCATTGTATACGGATTAAAATTCGTAAAATAGGAATAACTAGTCTTCGTGTTAAGTATATTAATAAAGCTATGATTTCTATATTTTTGTGAAACATGCTATACTTATATTATATCGTACTTTGAATTATGATGCTGATACACGCAACAATAATGCAGCTAAACATCCAAATACAAAATATTGTTGTTGTAATAATACACTGTACGTTATATAATAATTCATATATTATATCTTTTAACGTAATCGAAATCTGCTTAAAAAAGCATATAGTTTTGTTCAAATTTCAAAATTTAGGAATATTCTTTAATAAACTCTGGTTTCTTTCAAAATATACTGCTTTCAATATTACGATATTAAAAGTGGATCGATGCGCTTCCTGTAAACGGAATTGTATACAAATATTTCTAGAGTCACGCTTACAATGCAATTTTGCAGTTCGCGACTAGTGAAGCGTAATCAATTTTAGTACGTGGTTTAATTTTAATTTTTACTTTATACGTCTTAAGAGAATATTGATTCACTTTACAAACATTTTTTCTCAGCACGCTATAAAGAATTAAGTGAAACCGCATAATTTTTTTGACGTAATAATATTTTCGTATGCTAATAAGGGGGAAGATAAAGTCCTTACATCACAAAAAGTTTTTTCATCCGGAACACGTAAGACGGTCATTTTACGCTTGTGGTTTGATAATTCTCAAGATTTATATCATACATTACTGTTTCTCACGGTCCGATTTGCTGCGTTTATAGTCTTCGGAATAATTTAAAAACGGCTATTACGTGCATGTATACGATTAACCGTTTTGTTACGACTATTAGACTTATTCTTTACCATTTTTATGAAAGACGCAGTACTGCCAACATATATAACTCAAACAATAACCTTCTTATATAGATTATAAAATATGCAGATATAAAAAGCTAAAGTCGTGTGCATTTTTAGCCTAATTACTCTACCCATCCTTGTTCTTTATAAAAGTAATATGCAAAGCGCGCATGTTATAAACCACTTTTATTTCATCGTACACAGAAGATAGAATAAAATATGACGTTTATTGTCACCCATATCAGAGAATATCTACTCGCAGAAAATTTTTAGAGATAATAATTCTTTCGACATATACAAACACTCGTATGTATTATTTCAGCAAATATTACGAGCAGCTTCCTTAATTAAATTACTCCATTTCGGATATAACAAAAGCACACATTCGCTTCAAGCAACTCGGTATACTCTCTCTAAAATTACAAAATCAAATTTTCCCATTAGAAGATTATCTACATAACCACACCTGCGTTGATTTTCCATACGCACTGCCAGATGCAAAATGCACGTCGGCACCGTAGTAGGCGTCCTAAATCAAGAGGTGCTGGGGAAAAAAAACGGGAAGTGACCACCACCGGCGTCCTTCTCCTTGCCACGCCAGCCGGAAATCCGCTTGCTCCCCTCGACGTGTATATATATCTTTTTACTTTTTCGGAGGCGAAGAGGCGACGGATCGTAAAGCCGAACTATAAACCGTCCGGCCGGAAAATATTTTCCTCGCTTCGTTATTACAGGAGTGTTTGCAGACTGCTGTTGTTGTTATCGTTTTTTTTTCTCTCACTTTTATGTATAATATACGTAGGTTAACTGATGGTGTGTGTATATACCACACACACACACAGAAACATATAGTATAGCTAATCTCCTATATTGCGTCGTAAAAGATTACTCGGTTGGCTTACAACTTACGAAGGGGTAACGAGGTTCGCGGTTAGTTAATAACGAAAAAATGCGTTGGTTATTTTATTGAAGCGGTTAATTTTTCGGATAAAATTTTGCTGGAATATTTAATCTCCTAGCTGCTTTGTGCACGAGGCACGGAGAGAAAACGGACTTCTTGTTTTATTTTTTTTCTCAAAACGCCGTGACCCCGCCGGCAAATTAATAGCGTATTATGCATTCCAAGGGCATAATAAGTTTTTCACCCGCGTGCGCAAAAACAATTACAGATAGTAATTTGAATTCCGAAATTTCGCTGTGCCTGCGGTGGTCACGTATTTCGTACGCATAATATCGTATTTTAGGTTTTTCACGGTACGTCGTGGAAGTTTAATGCAGAGCGAATAACAATTTAAAATTTTTGTGGTAATGAAGGAAAAAGTTAATGTTGCCTAAATGTTTGTAACAATGTTTATATAATGCTATAAGAGAAAAATTTATAATAAACTTAAGAAAATAACTGTATTTTAGTGCAATGCTTGGACCTGCTGCAATCATACCGTATTTTTAGTATAATAATAAAAATAATTAATATACTTTAGAATAATTTTTCTAATAGTTAATTTATAAAAATTATTATGTTACATTGTAGGTTTCATTCTAGTAAATATTCTAAACAGATTTTATATTAATCTAGAGATCTATATAATAAAAATAATTAGTTTTATTTTAGATAACATAAATTTTATTTTACATCGTAGTTAACATGATTATAAACATGGTTTTGGACCCATTGATGTAAATACGAAATGATGAAAAAAAATATATTAAATTTTTTGTAAATTGAATTCGATTATAAAAATTATTATAATTTATAACGCGTCCAAAGTAGCATATAAACATTTATTTTAAACTAATTTATCATCCTACCTTTTGCATTACATTTTATGAAGGAAAAATCATAATCAGTTAAAAAAAAATCGTAATGACACCCTTTTGAAAGATTGAAAATTTTTTTTTAAACAGTACTTTATAAAGAATGTGTTTTCCTTTCTCGAAGAGATAGATTTGTAAGAGTGAAATTTTTAGACTCGACAAATAGTTGAGTTACAAAAAAAAAGGTTCAATCATTCAAACAATGTTTGTATAAAGCAGTACAATACCTTAAAAAAAAAATGTAGATACTCACATTTTCTTCCAAAAGAAGACACTTTTCATATCTTCACCATTCCTCTTCATTGTTTTCGTCCGCAATAATAACGACCAATAAAACATTACCTTTATCCAATCACCATTAACCACCATAATAACTCAATCTCCTCATCTCATCTGATTCTAGGCAACGTATTCCTCGTGAACGTGGCTCTCGCTGACCTCTTAATCTCAGGTATGGTGATCCCAGCCTCAGCCATCCTGATTCTCGCCGGGCACGAGGAGTCGCCCCGTAGCATTTGCAACTTCGAATGGACCCTGGAGGCGCTCTGTTTCCTTGTGACAGTTCTCACCCTCGCCGTCATCGCTGTCGAGAACTACATGCGGCTCTGCTGGCCTGTCGAGAGGTAAGCCGACTGATTTCGTATACCTTTCTTTTTTTTACCACCTTCACCGAGTGTATATTCGTAGGATTTAACTTTGTGGGTATATTTATATATATGTGTGGTAGGTATGGTAGCTATTTTTAGATGGTAACCGGAGGGCGATTGTCACGTAAAGTTAAGAGGGTTCGGCGATTCCACTTTAGTATAATGGGGTTTCGCACTTACGGACGGCTGTTTTCCATTTTTTTTCTCCTTTCCGAAGTTCATTTTCGAGTGATAAATAAATATAGATATAAACCACTATTGGATTAAAAATACGTTAATAATTTTCTTGTTGCTATGTATTATATAAACGAACGAGAGCCCGCATAACAATTCGTTTCACGAATAAAAACATGTAACACAGAGACGTGTACACACATCAACTAGATAACGAAACAGCAGTTAAAGAAAATAACGTTAGTAATGAGAGACACGTGTATGTAGGTAATTATCCCGATATACGGGTGAATATTTCATATATTAGTCTAAAAGTGGGTTTCATTTGACCTGCGCCATATGGTCTTTAATAAGTTACTGCGCGAGTTGTCTGTGTTAACGTCGAATATATAACGTTAGTAAAGAACCAGGTCAATGATCCATAAGTTTTTTGCCGTAGGATGTACAAAGAGGGAGGATTCATTTCAGCAGGCTTTTTATTTCTAACATCTTCCTCCAATATTTTATTTAAAATATTACTTATACCTCGGCATACATTTGTAATGTATCAAAATATCCCCTTAAATTTAAATATCGTATACCTGTAATTAAGATTTCAGCAATATTTCAACAATGTTACAAAAATATCACAATCCATACAATATTGCAGAAATATTATTGCAATATCCTTAAAACTTGTTACAGAAACTTTTTTTATAAATCCATTTATTATAGCATCACTAGTACATATTTTGATATACTCACGTATATCTACATTGATCCATTTTTTTTATTATCACGATATCTGTATAAAAAATCGCTGTCAATTCATTGACACGTAGCTTCCTCAAACTAATTTATCGATTCCTTTTACTAAATTGAAATTCAAAAAATAAATTTATAATGGATTTCCATCATAAAACTTTTTTATTATATATATATAATATCATTGCTTAACTTTATAACGATGCGCCAAGTCTCTGCGTTTAACCTCAAATATCTATGAAATTTATTGATCAATCATTTTGACCAAATAACTCGACCAAGAGTTGTACAAAATCTACCTCTACAAGTAATTTTGAAACGGTTAAGTCAATTTTTCAAGGATTTCACGTAGTATAAACAGATTACAATTAATAGTGAATTTATTCAATTTAGATTGAATATGAAGAATATTAAAAGGTTTTGGAGAACATATTGGTCATTAGATTTGTTACTAAAATATTAATATCAATAGAATTATTTACATATATATTACATAAGCTCCTAAAAAATTTTATTTGTAAATCAAATTAGAGTATTTACAGTCATAGAGTTATTAGTTCACATACTCGATACTAGATAGACACCTTACTATTGACTATCAGAAATTTATTCGCATTGCGAATCTCAGAAGCTGCCTTAGAAACCCTCCGACTGTTCAAGGTGATAATTATATTACTTTATAAGTTCGTTTAATTGTTACAAATAGATCAAAATGTAGCTCTTGCAAATAATTAATATTCTAAGCATAGTAATACAGTGATTTTCACGTTTTTACAACTTCTCTTGTTTATATACGAGAATTATCATTTTTGTTGATAAATAATTTCGACATTCTTAATTTTATAATTTAAGACTTAGGAATTAGAGGATATTTATGATAGGAAATGAATAATATTTCTCATAATACTGTTTTAAGATTGAAAAATAAAAAATTTGTTTATTACATAATTACATATAATACAAGTCATTTTTCGTTATAACTCATCGATGAATATAAAGAATCAGTTAAAAATAGTTTATAAAAGTTATATTTTATAAAATTTTTAAAAGATGTAAAAATAGTGAAAAAACCCTCTTTTTGACATGACTAGCGGAGTCAAGTTTACTTATTACTGACTTTCATCTGTTTATTCCACAGAATTTTGTTTTTATGGTCTTGGTTCAGGGCTTATGTTGAAGGGTTTACAATACAGAATCAGAAAAAATTTGTCGAACAAAAAATATTCAGACGTAGCACTGTCTTTTTTTTGATAAAGGTACACTGAAAAGCAGCTAATCAGAGACTTTCAAAAAGGATCATAAAAACAATATGACTACATTCTAGAAGTAAAATACAAACTTTTTCCCAATCAATATTCTATACAAAAAGTTTCAGGATTTTGAGTAAAAAATGGCAAAAGTTGAGTTTTCACCAAAAATTGCAAAAAATAACAATTTTTTATATACAATAACTTTTGTAATTATTGAAATATTCCTCTAAAAATTTAGGAACATATTTTTTTCATAAAAAACTAAATACCTTCAAATTATGAGCAATTTTAAAATTTTCACCTTGCTCAGTTAACCTGGAATTACCCATATATAAATTAGACAAATAAATAATCTCCGAAAGAAGTAGCCATCACTTCCTCGACATACTAGCAAGATTTTCAAGATCCCTTACCGACAAGAATCTTAAAATATTATTAGTTATGGGTTCGTTGAAGTCCGTAAGATGAATCAAGGCTTTGTAAGCTCCTCTGAGAGGCTTAGAGCGTTTCTTGATATCTTCAAAACGTAACTTCAGTTTTTCCCCATAAATTGGAAATATTTTACGGTAAGGAATCTCTTCAAATGCCTGCCTAACTTGTGTATTTCTGAAGTAGCGATCGACCGTCGTTGAACTACCTACGAGAAAGTGCCAGAAGGTTACTCCGCCGCCTATTAGCTTCTCCTTCATAACTTTCAATTCAGCATTGCAGTCATTGTACATTTCTTGTAGTTCATGAACGTTATTTATGAGTGTCGTACAATGTTTGTTCACCGGTAGCTTGCATGACTCCAATTCTGCAATGTGACTTATGAGCCTGTCTGGTATGCCATCCTTATAACTGCCATAATCGACTAAATCCAATGGAATCTTACCATTGCTATTGGTGATATTCGTATGTGCCCCAAAGTAGATCAGTAGATCTGTGCAGTGAGCTCCTCTGATTTTCCAGTCAAAGTCATCTTCAGATTCATTGAGCCGCCTGTCGTTCTTTGATACAAACGAGTATTTCATGCGAGATGCAACGTAGAATAATGGAGTGCACTGATGGTTGTCCATTATGTTGACTGGTGCTCCTGCTTCTAATAACTTAAAGAGAACGGTATCGTTATGAAGCATCGCTGCATAGTGCATAGCCGTCAATCCTTTGGAGCATTTCTCATTGAGGCTCAGTCGCACTTGCGGATGTTGTAGCAGCAGTTCAAGACTTAGACCGGCGTCTTCGTAGATAGCCTTGTACCAAACAGGGTAGCCGTGGCCGATTTTCAAACATGGATCGCCACCCAATTTCAACAGCATCTTGACTTCAATACTGTAGGCAACTGCGATTGCGAATGGCGTCTCTGAAGAGTTTCCAGAATAGCACATTTCGTTGAGATTCGCTCCAGCACGTAACAATGTTTTCACTATTTCCCAGTAGTCGCGACTCAGCGCTATATATAGTGGGGTGATGCCTGATCTATTTTTCAAGTCCACATGAGCACCAGCTTTGAGAAGCAGTTGCACTATAGCGTGACTTTCTTGACGAACCGCTGAACACAGCGGAGTTTCACCTTTGTCGCTCAGATCATTGACTTTAGCACCTGATTTGAGAAGCAGTTGCACTATAGCGAGACTTTTCCGACGAACCGCTGAACACAGCGCAGTATCACCTTTGTCGCTCAAATCATTGACATTAGCACCTGATTCCAGGAGCAACTTCACTACATCACTGCTTCCATTCTCGATGGCTTTATGCAGTTCTGAAGTCAAGGGTTTTCGTCTACTGTCCCGGTTGACTTTTGCCCCACATGCAATAAGGAGTTTCATAGCCTTAACATTTTTATCACGAATTGCGATACTCAACGCGCTTGCACGGTACATATTCGTAACCTGAATATCTACTCCCGTGCGGATAAGCGCCCTTAAGGTTGACAATGGGAGTCTCTTTTGTACCGCATATCTTAGAGAAGTTCCGTAATATGTATGGAAGCGCTTCATTGGATAGTAACCTCGTTTCATCAGGGATTTCACTGAAGAAATACTCGAAGATGTTTCAATCTTGCGGAAGATCAGTTCTGTGTGCATATTCATGATTCTTCTCGACGGACGTCGTTGCTAAACAAACAATAAATGTATATTAATTAATAATTGTGATTCCTCCCGTAAAAAGTATATATGTGTTTGTGTATGTCTGTATATATAAAACATGTATTCATTATTTTAATCGCTATTACGTAATAACAGCACTAAGTAGAAGATTCAGAGACGAATTTGTCAAGAGAGATAACTTGTGTTGGTTTTGCAAATAATATTTTTCTCACCTTCAGGACGCGAAATAATACATCTGCGTTCATTGACAAGGATAAAAAAAAATCGATCAAAATCGTCAATAATTAGTTGTAAAAGATTTGAGGGAACGTTTGAAGGTAGAAATGTTGGAGATTCTTG
>JAWWEQ010049094.1:0-14251 GCA_035583055.1 Torymus tubicola
AATTTTGATACGTACAACTCTTCAGCCCTAAACTACATAAAATACCAATAATTTAAGCCCAACTGGACTAAAATCCACCAACTCTGTGAATCTGCAGGTTACGACAAAGCCTAAATTTTAAAATGTTCATATATTGAGACACTGTAGATCAGGGACTCTCATTTTTATCTTATTTTATCATAAATTTAATATAATTTTAGTATATTATCTTAATATTTTATTAATAATTTTAATTTGTTTGTTGCAGACGATTTTACTGGGAAAAATTTAAAGGTGTCCTCCCCCAACTTGTTTTTATTTGCGTACAATTTTTCCTTCAAAAGTTATAAATAAATCGCTACTTTTTTCGATCTTGCATATCTTTGCCATTTTTTATTTAAGTAAAACATTCTTAAAGAAAAAGTGTAGGTTTTTTAGTGTAGAATATCTTTGCAAAGTTTGACAGATTTACTTAGATAAACAAAAATTTTCAATTAGCTAAATTTATAAAGAATGAAAAATTTTTTTTCCATATAAATCTTTTAAGCTTTTTAAAAACACTATACAATAAAAAAAACACACTTATTCTCTTAAGCATTTTTTTCTAAAGTAAAAGATGATGAAAACATTTTTAATTAGCTAAATAGGGAAAAAAATTGTTTTCATATAAATCTGTCAAACTTTCCAAAGTCATTCTACACTAAAAAATGTTCACTCGTTTTTTTTTTAATATTTTTTGCTAAACAAAATAATGGCGATGATATGAAACATTGTAACAAGGCTCGATTTTTTACGTATTTATTTATAACTTTCAAAGAAAAAGTCGTAAGCAAAAAACCAGCACTTTTTTGTGTCTATATTTTGAAAAAAAAAATTTTTTAAAACTGGAATTAATAAACATGCGTAATAATTTTTTTAAATTTCCTTATTTTAGTAGTAAATTAAAAAAAAAATCCACAATTAATTAAATGTAACTTTCAAAAAATTCTTAAGACCTCTGTAAAGCTCTGCTGCTAATTTCTGTATGTTGATTTTTCGGGGACTTATAAAACTTCAAATTATACATCATTTCGGTTGAAAGGGGTGAAAGATTAGGAGCAAGAGTGCGTGTACATTTGTCTCTCCTAATAAGTGACGGGCTCAATCCATTATCGTTTTGTTAAGTCATTCTGCAGTACCATTTAGTTTGTGTACATATGCTGGGCAATTATTGATAAATATTCCCTTTTCTTTTGCAAATTCGTAAAATTAATTATTTAGATTGCTACTTGTCTCCTTAGTTTAGAGAAAAAGTAGGGATTTTTTGGAGACTCGAAGTTAAATTACCTACGGAAAGGATTTCCCAACGTACTTAGTCGTTGTGCGTGCATGCGCCTTGCATGGACACGCCGTGGACTTGGGTTGGATTGGGAATTTATAGTTCTGATTTATAAAGAGATACCCGTTCGCTACACGCCTTGCATTGTGTTTCGGCGGGGCTCATCTAATCTATCCTCGACCACGTATTGGGCAGAAGGATAAGAAAGGATCCGTCTCAACCGTTCGGTACACGCCTTGCGTTGTGCACCGTCTAGTCAAGACATCTAAATCTGTCATTACGGGGTCTATAGTGGGATTGGATAGGTAATAATAAATTAAATCGTTCTGTATATGCCAGCGTGGAAATTTCCTCGGTACTCGTTTTAGTGACTCAAAAACGCTTCTGATACCAGGAATCAATGCTAATTGGGGCTAATAGAGCTCGCTTAGATCTTCAAATCGTCACGACAGCGTGTCTGGAATTTTATGCTCTGATCCTTTACGGTGTGTGAATTTAATATCATACGTGCTGAGGGCGGTATTCCAACGCGCTGAAGGTCCCATAGGATTTTTCAATTTATTTAGCCAAAGTAAACAATAATGGTCGGTAACGACCGTGAATTGTTCATCGAGTAAATACCCACGCAGACTTTCAACTGCTCATAGTACGGCTAGGCACTCCCGCTTAGTTACCGTATAATTGCGCTCGGTTTTATAGAGGGTTCTATTAATATAGTAAATGGGATGTTCTTCCTCCTCAAACTCTTGTGTTAAAACCGCGGCAATCGCTATGTCACTGGCATCAATTTGCAGGCAAAAGGGGCGCGTAAAGTCTGGACGAGCTAGAACTGGGGCTTCCGTGAGGGCCAATTTTAATTTCTCAAAAATTTCTTCGTGTTCTAGTCCCTAATGCCACTTAACTCCTGTTCACGTAAGCGCGTTTAGCGGGGCCCGAGTAATATGCAAATCGAGGTATAAAACGGGCATACCATCCTATCATTCCTAGAAAAATGTTAACCTACTTTTGTTTACTTGCAGCTTAGCAGCTCGTAAAGCTTCTAGCATTATGCGTAACCATTTCAAGTATTATCAGCTATCATCTAGATATATAAATACGTGGGGGCTCCATTCGGGTCTAATCAGTTAATCCATAATTCTTTGAAAGGTCGTGGAGGCATGAGTCAAGCCATAAGGCATCTCTCCCCGGAAATGTAAAGGCGGTTACTTCGCGGCAGTTTAACTCTAACGGTATCTGGTGGTATATTTGGCTCAAATCAAGCGTCGAAATGTATTTAGCAGCACGAAGTTTATTAAAAATGTCATCCATATGTAGAATAGGGTACGCGTCTTTCTTTGTTAAATGATTTACAAGTCGGTAATCGATACAAAAGCGATTTTTACCATTAGGTTTTGGCACTATCACGGGCAAAACCTAATGGTAACTACTCCACGGGCTTTCTGAAGGCTCGATAATACCTTCGGCTAACATTCTACCTACGTCGGCTAATCAATATTTCATGCAAACACTCAGGAAAATATCTACTGCCTATCGCTCCTTCTCTTCCGTCCATGTGTGTGCGTTTCACGTCGTTTCCGCGTTACTCGGCCCTACGTCGGTTGCGCCAATTTGTAACCCGCGGTCAGGCTGCGGGCTATTTATAGTACAAGAGGGACGGGAGGGATAAATAACACTGTAGTCAATACTTATAAAAAAAGAAACACTTAAAATGTTTATAAAAAAAAAAAAAAAAATCACGGGTGCCAGCGGTTTATGCGGCACGTTGCATCAAACTATAGTCAGGGACAGATCGCGGGTTTCTAACGCTAATAGTCGCCCCAACGCGACTCTCGTATCCTGCGGAAGACTTTACACCTACACAATCGGAATTGGTGGTATACAACACTATAACTGTACACGAACACGGCCGCACACACTGTAGGGGAAGGCAAGGAAAGGAAGGGGGTCACTTATGGTTCACTAGATTATCCACTTACACTTATAAGAAAGCGCTCGGCGTCGGCAAACGACGGTTGCAGGCTCTCGAGGATGGTCTGAGTCTTCGGCGGTGACGGCGGCGTGGCACAGAGCTTTTTCTTTTTCTCTAATGCAGATAGATCACAGGCCCACAGGAGAGTGTGTGACTTGCACTCTCCGTGAGTGCCTCGCACCTTCGTCCTGCCGTGTTGAGTGCCAGTGCGCTGCGCGCATGCGTAAATGGCGAAAAAGCCCGAGCACAGTCGAGCGAGCGCGATCATGTCGCGGCTACCATAGTCACGACGTTGTTTACGTGAGCCGATGCTGGCTGCTGCTGTCATCGCCTCGGTCGCTGCTGAAGTAAAACGTCTGGATGCTCGTAGATGGGCTCTTCCTGGAGTAGTTTCTGCGTCGACTTGCTGGATCTTCTAATAGTCAGTCGGAGGGGCGGCGTACATTCGGTGAGTCCACATGCGTTCCTAACCTCTTTAACCATCATCCTGATTGATTTCTTTCTTGCTTTTTCAGATGCAGCATGGACGTAGGGGTAGGCCAAGATCTTAACTCCTTCAGGGTTCCCCAGGGTGCTTTACTCTCCAGGTATTTACCTTACTAAGCAGATTAATTTATTAATGCTTTTCAGATGTGCACTTTTGTGTGGTGCGCCTACGGAGGAGCTAAGATATGCAGAGCAGCTCCTGCACTATCCTGCGTTGTATGGAATTGCAGTTAGTGGAGGACCTATAGGTTGCTTTTTTACTAGAGCTGGCTGCCCTGACGAACCTTCATCTCGAGCCTTCTTCGTAGTCTGCTGACCGGTCTCCTAGCTAGGGCTAGGGATGGGAATTATAAAAGTGTGTGTGTGCTTAGTACGGGTGGTTAGGTTTATACACAAAGTAGCTAATAAATAGTTTCCCCAGGATAGCGAGCTTCGCTTCAGGGGTTCTGTACATGCTAAGTATACTTTTCGTGTACTGATCAGGCCTCCTAGGGAAGCATCGCTTAATATAAGCTTTCTTATGTCACTGTAAGTCTGACCTTATAGTCAGCTGTCTCTTTTTATTGTATCATGACAATTAGCCATGTTACAATACATAAATCAAAATGTTGTCGGTACATATTAGTAATAATTCTAATTGGTATTTTGTAAGTAATGTTAGCAAGAAAAATTCAAAGATAATGGACTACTTTAAAACATCTTTATAATTATAGCATTAATTGGGCACAAAACTATGTAAAATTGTTTGTATTTGCAAAAATAAGAGCAATTTAGACACGCTTCTTATGAAAATGTTCATAATATTCGCAAGTTTGTGTTTATTAAAATCAAAAGTTCCCCCATGACGTTTCTTAGTTTTCATGAAACAACTATTATAGTTTTGTCTTTATTTTAATCACAATTTCTCGTCGCATACAACAAAAAATTATGAAAATTTATTTTTTTTTGTTTCTACTAAAGCATTCAATAAGAAATTGTATAGATAAATATAGTTTATATATAAAAAATAATGATTTCCACGCAGCATACTGGCCTAGCACATATTCTCCCATACCTTTATTTTATTCCTATTATTCCTAAATATCTATACATTTCCTAAAGACCTCTCTTTACCTTCATTGTTTCCTTACTTTATCCATCCCGTAATCACACAGGCTTATGCCTGTGGAGCGGGGAAAACCTATAGGCAAACCACATGAGATAAATTCTAATTTGGAAAACCCGCCCTGGATCGGTGTATTGAATTAATTCAGTTTGAATGTCTAAGTCCCAACTTCTTCAAAGTGTCGCAGAAAAAACGCGGTCACCCATCCAAGTACTTAACCGAGCCAAATGCTGCTCCCTCCCCGTGATAATATCGAGAGTTTGACCAGGATTCGTAGTTAAGGGAGCTTGGTATGAGCGTTAGGGTGTAAGAGTAACTGGTTAGACTCATTTATAACAATAACAATAGATATATTTTTCACCATATCCGGCGGTGGTTATGAAAAGAAAAAATTTTTTGGTCAGTCGATCTTACAGAGAACCGGCCCTATATTTATATTTCACAGTAGACTCATATTATAGAAACTTCTTATATGATATAAAATGTATAAAATTGTGCCTTTTTATTGTTTTGGCCATATTTTATATGGTTTTACACATTTTTACACATAGATTTTAATGCATTCTCATAATTCAGTAATTCTTCCGTGTCAAGTTTATAAGATGGTTAATGTAATATAACAGGAAACCGTACAAAAACGAATATTTCTGTGTGTCTTCCTAGATTATATGACTTTATTCATTTTTATACAGTAATTATAATGTTACGTTTATTACGTTTAATAAATTGTATAAAACGTTAAAAACGGTATGAAATTCTATAAAATCATTACAAACGGTAAAAAACTGTTTAAAAATATGAGAAACTGTATGAAACCATGTTACAAAAAACGTTTAAAGTTGCCTAAAAATCAATGATTAGATCCGATTTTATATGGTTTTATACGTTTCCATACAGTTTTGTGCGGTTGTACGTAGTTTCATATATTTTCTTTATATCCGAAATTCAATCAAAAAATAATCCAACATTATACAGGATCTAAATTTAGTTTGTAATAATAAAGATGATAACACAACTACGGGATTCTTGTTTTTCAAAACAAGAAATCTTAGTCGCTGGTATTCGTATAACAAGTCAATAATAATAAGCATAATCTATTAACATCTACGTCGTATTTATATCTAGAAAAAGCAAATAAGAATAAATGAGTTTACCTGCAAAAAATCTCGTGGCGTTGCACCAAGTACTTGAAGGATTTTATCGTATCCAGAATCCTGACAAAACTCAAAAAACATGCGGCCAAATAATTCCAGAATCTCATTTGCTGGAATATCTGAAACCAAAAATTTGATTTCTAAAACGAACTATAGACAATCATTTGAAAATGTAATAATATCCAATTATATGATTTTATTATGTATTATAAGTATTATACAAATATGTAAAGGTATTTAATTGGTTAAGAAGAGAGTATACTACACTTATAGGAAACAACTAGTAAAAAAAATATAGTTTTTGTGCTAGTATTTTTGTGAGTTTTCCTTATAACCTTTTATAATTCTTTTCTGCGGTATTAAGAATCAAAATAAATGGTTTTTGAAAAATATCTGTATGGATGTATACATATGTGTGTGTGTGGGTGTATACACATGGATCTCAGCTTCCATTCGGTCGATCTTAATCAGATGGTCTCCGTTTTTTTGTTTGTATTGTGTGATTGCGGGTCAAAAATATGTTTTTTTTAATTGGGCTCATGCGTATTTGTTTTATTTCAAATTTTCAATTTTATTAAAATTATTTTGTGTTTTTTTTAATGATAGGATCGAGATATTTTAATCCAACGTGAAGCATTCGAAAGAGAATTGAAATATGTAGTAGCGATAATTGGTGCCCTGCGCGCGCCTATGCCTTGGCATGTAGGGGAGACTGGGGCAAAACCGTATACTGGGGTAAAACCGGAATTGTCAATTTCATGAGTTAATACTAGTGTCATCTACATAATACATGTAGTATCTCTTTAAGAATGATCCTAATATCATTTCGAATACGACAGCTATGTCAACAATAGCTTACTGTTGACTTCAGATGAAGTCAAATATTTCTTAACTAGCGAGATTGTGTTTATCGCATCAGTCATTGTGTCTGTAATCTTCCTGGGAGCAACATATCATTTCGGTAAGTACATAGCCTTATAATATTGGTTACAACTAATAGGTTACAACCAACACGTTGTTCTGGCTCTTAATTTTATTTCCAATTGTAAAAAATTAATAATCACTTTTTTTCTTAACTTTGGGGTATACATAAAATAATACATAATAAATATTTAGCGTGTTGTTCATACAACATATATATATGAATTGTGTTGTTTTGTTTTTGGTATAGAAATGCGCAAGTATATTAGAAAATCTGCTCGGCAAAGTTAGCCTGAAGGAGACATGACTTCGGCTATTGCCGATGTTCTAAATAAAAAGCTGGGATTGAAGAAAGCGTGCAACCTGTGTAATGTACCGAAATCAACTAGCAGATAGAGTAAGAAGAGCTAAAAACCATGATCTTTATATGTTATACTTAAATCAAAGTACTGTTATATCATAAACAGTTACATAAATACGGAATCGTTTAAATGGTGTAACTGGTTTTTGTACCATATACTTATAATTAACAGCAGGCCAACACTACATAATTATAGTCGTTATTTAAAATATAATGCAGTATCATCAGAGGTGCTCAAAGCGCCTTTAGCGTGCCATTAAATCAATTTAAATAATAGATGCAGTGAAATTAAAATAAACAATTATAATATCTAAATAGACTTCAGTTTATTTATCACAAAAATTCAAATATGATTTCCATCAATATAGTTTTATGTTTAATTTTCAACATTGAACTTCAATTTGTTACACTTTTTTATGATAACTTACAAACTTCACTAAATATGAAAACTTATACTTACTGAGTCGATTTACAGCAGCAGCAATTATATTGTATGTAATTTCATCGTCGTAAATTTGACGAACTAGAAATTGACCCTCCATGTTAACAGAAGCATCTCTTCTGCAAAATAAAAATATTAAAAACATTACTCATGAAATTAGTATATAAGTGTGAATTATGTGTATATTATAGTTTTAAAGATGTTAATAATACATTCGTCCAAACATACTCGGGGCATACTACTTTCTTTATTCATAATCTTTCATTATACTTTTAAATTAATTAAAAATGGGTCATTTGTGATTAATACATAGGTGCACAGGCCACAAGATCAAATGAAACTAGGGGGCCGCGCCCCCCTACGCGCTATCGCGCACCAAACCTCCGCTATCTATGTAAAAACTTCGTTTTTACATTGTAGGCACAACCGTACAGCTCAGGAGAATCTTGACAACTTGATCTCAGGAGATCTTGACATCTTTAACAAATTGAATTTTGTTAAATAATAAACGAATATTGAGTGTATAGGGTGTATTGGGACATTAAACAATAATTTTATAGATCTAACTCATTAGGAATTCATTTTATATGAAAATGTTAAATAGGAAACAGTTTTGTTTCAATATTCAACTTTTTTATGTAACATTTTGTCGTGAAATTAAATCCTTTTAAATTATTGTCGAAAATTGTTCACGTTATGTGTATTTAAGCGTTTAAATTGTTCTTATAGGTCTAACTTGTTAGAAATTGATTTTATATAAAAATGTTAAAAAGGAAAAAAATTTGTTTTAATATTATCTATAGTTTTTCTATTCAACATTTTTGTATAAAATTAAACTCTGCTAAGCTATAGGCGAAAGTCCATTATTTTAAGTACATTTAGGCATTAAAATCTTTTTTTGGATTTAACTCGTCAGGAATTGATTATAGAAAAAAAATGTTCAATAGGAAAAAGTTTTATTTTAATATTATCTATAACTTTTACATTCAATGTCTTTGTGTAAAGTCAAATCCTGTAAAGTAATACCAAAAAAACGACTATTTTTGCTCTTTTAAGCTGGTTTTTCGCCATCTCATTGACAAATATTGTTCGTAGAAATAATTTTTCAATGTAAATTTTCCAATTGCTAGAGGATAACGATCAGGAGACTGAAAATACTTCAGAGCTGAAAATACAGCTGAAACGGTAAAAACCTCAGATAAAAGGTTTCATACGAAAATCGTCGCCAACTTTTGTCAGTGGTGTCGGCAATATACGCCCTCTAAAAACTTTACTAGATACAATTGCCAAAGACAATTACACAATAAAATTTCTTGCTAACAAAGACGTTAAAATTCAACCGCACTCTTCTGAAAAATATCTGGAAATCGTAGAGGAATTGAAAAAGAAAAACACCGAATCTTTCACCTATCAATGGAAAAAGGACAAAACATATAAATTAGTGTTAAGAAATATGTGGCCATCAGTCGATATAAACAAAGTGAAAAATGAATCGAGAGTTTCAACCATAAAGTTGTAAGAACTAGAAAAATCAGACAAAGAATAACTCAAAAACCACTACCGCTATTCTTTATCAAATTAGCATAAAAAAAAAAATAATAAAAAAATGTATGAGAAAGATGGAATACTTAATCGTATTGTGAGTTTCGAACCTCCACGAAAGAAAAGGGATATACCATAGTGCATAAAGTGCCAAGAATACGGACATACAAAAAACTATTGTTTCAAGTGCCCTGTCTATGTAAAGTGCGCGAATAAACACCTAACAACCGATTACCCAATTAAAGAAAAAACATCAAACGTATATATATAAATTATATATATAAATATATATAATAATTAAATTCCTTTTGTAAGACCCTCCGCGCCGTTTACAGTTAGTTAGTATTTTGAATTACGCGCCAAAACGATGGCTGGCAGTAGCGTAGTTCAGGATCAGCCGCTAGGCGGCGCAGCGCCGCAACTCCCTGCAATCAATTCGCGCGGCCCGAGGGGATATAGGCCCGCGCAGTCAACCCCCTCGCCGGCTTTTACCCACTCCGACATCTCTGCAGATGGTCTAAGCAATTAAGCTAAGACATTGGAGTTAATAAAGTCCAATTTTTATTTGTCAATTAAAACTTTTGTTTTATTTGACATACTTGCGAGGTACAAGGACTCTTACCCTTGCCTTGGTTTTGGTTGCCACTCCTGGCTTTCCTATCCTTATCATCCTACACCCCTCCTTTTAATCGAGCGGGACCACCCTTCGAGGTGGACCCCTCTAGCTCCTCTGGAGCCAAGCCAGGAGAAGCCACTACGTTCTCACCAGCACTCCGCAAGCTTGTCTGCTCACCTAACTACGATCGGCGTTGAACTCTTACTCCGCCGATCGTAGGGCGACAGGAAAAAATCACCGGATCTTATTGACTTTGCAGTAGTAAAAGGACTAAACTCAAATAAATTCATTACAGAATCTTGTTAAGATTTAACTTCCGATCATTCACCGGTTATAACTAAGCTAAGTTTACAAATCAAATATATTCAAAATAACCATTTCTTATATAATAAAAAAAATTATTGGGACACGTATAAAGGAATCTTAAATGAAAAAATTGTATGCATCATTCCGCTCAAAACGGCTGAAAATATAGAAAATGCGGTAGAAGAGCTTAATATAAAAATCCACGAAGCCATTAATATAGCAAAATCTACACTCGTGCAGAAAACAAAAACAATCAATATCTTTAAAAACATTCTAGATAAGATAAAGGGAAAAAGAAAACTAAGAAAAATCTGTCAGAGTAGCAGAACTCACCTAGACAAAAAGAAACTCAATAAAGCTATTAAAGAACGTAAAAAATGTATACAGAACGATAAAAACTACTCCATCTAAAATTATCTAGAAAATCTGACAGTCACTTAGACTACCAACTACACACTTTGGAGAGCAACAAAAAGAATAAAACGTCCTCAACAGTTTGTTCCCCCAATGAAAGAAAGTGATGGGAATTGGGAAAGAATGGACTCAGAAAAGGCTGCAATCTTCGCTGAATACTTGAGAAATGTTTTTTGCACGCCAACGTGTAAAAATACAGAAGAGTGGACCAATCAAATTTTACACGTCCATTTCAAATCGATTATTAGAGGTGACAATCTCAAATCCATCTCTTTTTTATATAGGATGCGATTTTACGATTAAGCTATTTTCCTACCCAATGGAAAGTCGCGCAAATTATTCTTATTGCTAAACCTGGTAAAAATTCTGAATTGGTCAAATCGTATAGACCAATTAGCCACTATTATCGAAAGTCTGTGAAAAACTAATTATCAAGAGATAAAACAAAATATTAGCAATCAAGAAAATAATACCAGACCACCAATTCGGCTTTCGTAATAATCATTCAACGATGGAACAAGTCAATAGAATGACAGTTGAAATCAGAAATGCATTCGAAAGAAATAAATTCTGTATCGTGAATTTTCTTGATGTAGCTCAAGCATTTGACTAGGTATGGTACGAAGGCCTACTTCTTAAACTTCAGAGATTTTTACCGACAACTTATATAACCTGCTAAAATCATATATAAGCAATAGAGCATTTCAAATTAAATTCAGAAACCAAAAATCCAAACTCTATCCAATTAATGCCGGAGTTCCTGAAGGTAGTGTACTGGCCCTAATATTATACCTTATCTACATTGCTGACACACCTCATATGAAGGGTATTACTATCGCCACTCACGCCGATGATTCCGCCATTCTGTTAACAGAATCAAGCGCAGCTGTGGTTTCTTATCGCCTTCAAAAGTACCTGCTGAAAATTGAACAGTGGTACAACGTCTGGAGAATTAGCATTAATGAAAGTAAATCTGTTCAAGTTACCTTTACTTTACGAAATAGACATACCCTGCAATATTTATAAACGAACGAACTATACGTCAAAAGGATAAGGCAAAATATCTAGGAATGCATTTAGATCGTCGGCTCGCTTGGAAGGAACATATCTGGACCAAACGTAAACAGATAAGTCTCAAAATTATAAGTATGTACTGGTTGTTAAATATAAAATCGAAACTCTCTACTGAAAATAACGAACTTTTATACAAATCTATAATAAAACCTGTGTGGTCCTACGGGATTTAACTGTGGGGAACAGCATCAGTCTCAAACGTAGAAATTATTGAAAGATTCCAAAACAAGACTTTAAGAAACATTCTAAACGCCCCGTGGTTTGTATTAATAATAATAATAATTGGGATACGATGAGGTGTTGGACCTCCCGATGCCGCCGGGGGTCTGTCTTGTCGGCTACGTAGACGACCTCGTCATCGTCATCACCACCAAAGATACGCGACTGGCCTAGATGAGACGGATCCAGGCGACGAGACGAGTGGACGAATGGATGAAAAGCTGGAGACTGCAGTTGGCGATGCAAAAGACGGAGCTACTGTACCTGACGAGAAGACATATCGACACAACGATACCGATGACGGTGGGGACGTCCGTTGTGAGTCCTGGTCCGTCCGCCAAGTATTTGGGTTGACCTTGGATACGAGGATGACGTTCTGACCGCACATACGTGGCGCCGCCAATAGGGCAGCCTCCAAGACCGCTGCACTCACCAGCCTCATGCGGAACACGAAGGAACCGAGACCGAGCATACGCCGACTGCGTATGACAGTGACTCACTCGATGCTGCAGTAGATGACGGACGTACTAAGACAAGGAGCGCTGCGTATCGCGTGCGCGTACCGTACCGTCTCGGAATCGGCAGCGTTGGTGACTGCCAGAGCTGTTCCAATAGACCTCCTAGCTCTCGAGCGAAAGAGGATCTACGAGGGAAGCAAAAAAACGGGAAAAGCGACGGCCTCCGCAGACGCACGGACGAATACCCTGATGGCCTGGCAGACGCGCTGGACAGACTGTGATGAGTCTAAGTGGACGAGACGCCTCATCAAGGACGTGCGGCTGTGGAAAGAGGAGGCTGGGGAGGTGAATTTTTACCTAACTCAGTTTCTCTCAGGACACGGCTATTTCCGCCAGTATCTGCATCGGATGGGGAAGGTGACAACCCCCTCCTACAGGTACTGCGAACACGACAGAGACGACGCGGAGCACACATTTTATGAGTGCCCTCGCTGGATAGTTGAAAGTCTTCGACTAGAGGCAAAGATAGGAGACATAACACCAGACAACACTGTGACCGTGATGTTGACAGACAAAGACAACTGGAACGACATAGCACGCTACGTGACGTACGCACTACAAGGGAAAAAGACGACGATTGCCTTAAGGGCTAAAAACTGACAAGACCCGATACGAAAAACCAGACAAGACAGATAAGAGCGCAGCAAGGCATAGACAATTCCGACCGGCCCGAAGTAATGTGAAAACAGTTCCGGGCTCGATTTCCGTGAAAACCGCGGAACTTACATCTCGGCCGTTTGCCGGGTACAATGGAGGTGAGAGTTTAGTAGGTAGTCTCCCTCCAGGCTCGTTGCCAAGGGCAAAAAGGCTGGAAGGACCGAGCCCTACACACGGCGCGTTCAGGCCCGCATGCCTCCCCCATGGTGCGTAAACAGCATTCCCCAACTCCACGGATAAAAAAAAATAATAATAATAATATTAATAACAATAATAATAATAATCATAATGCCCTTCATAACTAATAATTAACTGCCGAGTGAGGGCCCGCCTGATGGTAGCGAGATGCTACAAGTGTCTAGGCTACGGACACCACCGACAGGACTGCACAGGACCTGACAGATGCGACTGCTGCTGGAAATGCGGCAAAAAGGGACACACGGCCAAGACCTGCAGGATTAGCCCTTCCTGCTTCCTCTGCTCACCACAGGGAGACGGGACGGCGAAGCACGTGCCAGGCACGGCCTCGTTTCCGATTTTCAGAAAAGCTCTGATGGAGGCACGGACAAGACAGAAGACACCACGCGCATAATATGGCGATGACGATCCTCCAAGGCAACCTGAACGACAATAATCTGGCTCACGCTCTACTGCCCCAGATAGCCGAGGAAACGGACGCGGACGTCATAATAATAAGTGAACCATACAGAGACAGAGACACCCCAACTTGGTTCATTAACTCCTCCCGCTCCGCGGCGCTGTGGATTCGGGGGGGTGCCACGTCGCGGATAATGGGCCAAGGGCAGGGCGACGATCACGTATGGGTCAAAATCGCCGATGTGACATACGTCAGTGTTTACCTCACCCCGAACTGCAGCGCCGCGGACTTCGAAAAGAAAGTGGCAGCGCTGGAGGACGCGCTAAGGGACATCACCGGTGACGCAGTTCTCGCGGGAAACGTCAGCGCCAGGGCCATTGAGTGGGGCATGACGACGACAAACAAACGTGGACGGCTGCTGCTGGGAATGGCCGCAAGGCTGGACCTTGCAGTAGCAAACGAAGGACAGGTGACGACGTACAGGAGACCGGGTTGTGGGTCATCCATTCCTGACGTAACCTTTGCAACGGACAGACTGCTCCCGAGAGTCGAGCGATGGCGTGTGTTCGAGG